>CM023362.1:21505813-21584276 GCA_013282895.1 Eriosoma lanigerum | reverse complement strand
ATATATATATATATATGGGTATAGAATGATGAAATATTATTCTATTATGATTAAATTATAATTTGTAATCTGTTAATTTCTTGTTTTCATATACTTGATATACATATTATTATAAATAAATATCATCTAAATTGTTTTGAAATTTACTTGTATGTTTAAACAAATGGGGTCTTCAATTTTTTAGGCCAACACAATTAAATTGTTATAACATGAAATTCTGTTTAACATCATAATATTATTGTTATAAATGAGGTGAATTTAATAAAAATTATTAATCACACCAAGGACGGATCCAGTGGGGGCCGAGAGGTCATGGCCCCCTACAGAAATTCTGTGAAGAATATTAAATTTAGTGTGTACACTGTATACACGTTAAAAATGCACATTGTACAAATGCTTCAATTATGATTTTTCCAAGACTTATTAATAACAGTGATCGTCGTAATATTTAGAATAGATAGGAGCAGCTGCTATTTCACAAATAATTGAACCAAATTTTGACTTAGATTAAAACTAAATCTAAAACGACCAAAACTAATGTTTATTCTGTTTCTATTGGATGCTACGGATAAGACAATAGTTTTGTATATTAAACACATTATTCTGAATAAATGTAATTATTTCATTTTTCATTTTTTCGTTTATTATCGTCATTCATCACTTTCGGTGTATTGAATTTAAAAATTGAATTTTAATGTGTGTTATACTTTCATATATAATTATAATGGCATAAGTAAAGGTATAAGTAAGATGTACCTATTGAACCAACCTGTAAATTATAATTAGCAACAATAGTTTTGCAACATTTTAATTTATATTTATTAACTTTCATTTAATTATTTAATACCTAAATAAAATGTATTGTAGTTTATATGAAGGCCATATATCAATCATCCAACCTTATTGGTAGTAACTCCATTTTGTCAATTGTTCAGAATGAGCAAAACAAAATTCAAAATTAATTTTTTATTTTTATTTTAATATTATTTTATTATCTCTTTGGAATATATGGAAATACAATCATTTTTGTAATCGATAAAGAGAAAATTCCTTTATCAGAATGCAGTTGTTTAATAAAAAATAATTCGTATCTTAAAAACGAAAAACTTGAGTATTTATCTTTTTCGTTGAATGTATCGGCTTATTGGTATTATACAAGTTTACAACGAAAACAGGAAATTATTATAAATTATAAATAATTCTTAAAAAATACTTATAATATTATAATAAAAATTGTTTTATTTTAAGAACCGAATTTGACTTTTTAGGTTTTTTATGATAATTTTGATTGTAATTAATTTTTTTTTATCGATTTTACGTTTTTAAAATCGATTTCGATACCTTGCGTAAAACGAATAATATACTTTTTTTGATAACGGCGAAATAAAATGTTTTATAAGTTTATAACGTAAAAATAAAATTATATAAAATTTAACATATCCTACACAACTTCTATTTATATAATTTTAACTTGTTTATAATTGATATTGATAAGAATAAAGATGACGCTTAAAATTCAAAAAACGAGTACTTGACTGTATAGATATATCTATAATAGTACAATGGACAATTCTTACTGCTTTAACCACGAAAACAATAATGTCACCACTGTTTTTCGACAATTACGAATTTATTGATATTCATTTTTTTCAATAATATTAATAACTAATAAGTTATTCTTAAAATAAATCTAAATAAAAATACAATACAACTTATTTTTTCAATAAAAAAATTTGATGCCCAGAATATCTGTCCCCCTTACCCTTTACTCTTTTGCGGTACTGACCACATGGACCGACAATTGGTTTGTATTTAATACGTTTACTAATTCACTATATTATACATATATTGGTTGCGGAATATTACATCTTGTCGTCACCACGGTTACAATACTACATTAACCACATAACCACATATACTCCTAATCCACTTACCGGATGTTAAACGATTGTTACCGTAAAATAAAAAGTAATAAAATCTTATTTGTGATATAGCTCATCTCGGCTATATTTATTACTTTTTACTTATTACATAATACCAATATTAATACCATAATAATTTATAATCAACGTATTTTTTTACGTTTAGAGATCTTATAAATTTATACATAATACAGTTATTAATACAATTTATACTAAATATATGATGAATAATCATAAAGTTATGCATACAAATATAATTTAAAATGTCTTAGGTAATATTTCATTTTTTTCGTCTTTCGTGTAATATTTTATTTTTTTCCCAAACTAAAAAACAAAATGCACAAATATTAAAAGTGTCACTGAAATGCATTCAAACGCATCATTTATAAGCGCCAGGAGAACCAGGGGTGTATGTATAACGTCCATCGTTTTACAAACCAGTCGCGTCATTTACGTAATATTAAATAGAACGTTTTTTTACGTCATTTAAATATTAAAAAAGTTTTTTATACTTCTATTTCATTACTTACGCTTTAATGTATACTACCAATTAGTTATTATATTATTTATTACTTTTTATTTTAATTGTTTCACAATGATCTTTTATATAGTTTTTCCAGTTTATTTTAAATTAAATATTTTATGCAATGAAAGTTGTATTATTATTACAGAAAATATATCTATGTGAAGTCAACTCAACTAAAGTTACATAATTAATTTGATATAACATTCACATCCCAGGTTTTGACTTATACTTTGACTATAGTTTTATCTATACCGTAGTAATTTAAAGAATTATTTACTTACTTTGGGAAATTATTTTAACAAAAATACATTGAAGAATAGTAGTAGAGTAGTAGATTTAGTTATATGATAGCTGAATATTCTATATATTATATAGAACAATATAGATTCAATATTATCTATGACTACCACGGAACACTATTGAGTCCTGACCCTACCGGTGCAACGCCCCTGTAAAAGATGCCAACAAGCCGCTTCTGAGGTAAGTGCAATTTTTTTTTTAAAAAATTATTCGAAGTCGGAACTAAGAAACATAGATTAAATGATAAATATATAGAATACTAAAATATACTATGGCAAATACAAACACTTTAATTCTCTACATTCAGAGTTGCAATTAATCAATTAATCAAAAATTTTTTTACGTCATCATCTAATCAATTATAGTCATCTAAAAATTTAATTAATAATATTTACGTATTTGTTCCCGAAATGTGAACGTTCGTGGTTTAGCAAAAAACGCCCATTTTGTTATATCATATTACAGATCCAATTTAGAATATGATTTCATTATAACAAAACTAAAAAAAAGGCGCGAAAAAATTAATGAGTCATTAAAATGCATTAAAAACGCATCATTAATAAGCGCCAGGAGTACCAGGGGTGTATGCATAATATACACCGTTTGCAAATCAGATGTGCAATAACTAAAATCACACGATTCCTTCTAAGTCGAGAATAATAATTTAAAATATATTATAGTTTACCGAGTATTTCATTCTGTTAGTTGTTCCTTTAAATGTTGTTAAAAATTTAGAGAAATGCAGTCTTTTTTTTCATTATTGCTGAAATTTAGTATTTTTATAATAATTATTTAGTGTAAAATTATAAAATATATTTAAAATATTTTTAAAAGGAGTTACATTTAATATCAATGAATTGAAAAATACTATACAGTATACACTGTAGTTATAAAATCTCATTTAAATTCATCTATTTAAATTTATATTAATTATTTTAACATAATACATACCTTTATGGCTATATGCTTTTTTACGTTTAGGTATCTTATGAATTTATATATAATACAGTATTAAACCTCTTAATTAAAGTAATTAAAAACTTAGTTATTATAGTATTATAATAACTAAGTACTATATTATACTAGTATTATTAAACTTTAGTTATTAACTTTATTATTTTGTACAATATATCGAGATTTTCATGAAAACATGCATATTTTTATGGATGACATTTTTTAATACGTCTTACGACGTTTAGGGTGATAATTCATTTTTTTCTAATATTATAATAATTTTTTTATCAATATATTTCTTACAAGTTCAACTATAATTGATATTTCCAACCATTCAATTATTGCACAAAAAAAAAAGGAGATAGGTCTTTTTATTAAATATCGCTTTCAACGTGCGTCATAGGTTTAAGGTCCACATTGATTGGCGACTAGTTTCAATTATAAAATAATACATTCATTTATTTACTTTAAAAATTTATAATCGCATTTTTATTAACCATTCAAAAATGATTTAATTAGATATTTGCATCCATATGTATAATTTTTTTGTGCATATTTGATGAAATTTGAATGAATTTTTGCATGCATATTTTTATGATTTTTATTGCAATAAGTTTCGAGCCCTAGTTATTATTAATATTTTAATTGATTTAAGTTTATTAATATACTAACCTATTACGTAATTTTAGTATATTTCATCATTATTATCATTATTACATATATATAATTAATGGTAATCTTATGCATTACTTTAAAATCCTATTAAACATTAATTATTGAATTTAATATTAAAATATTTTATGGTTTTATACTTTAAAATATTACATGGACCAGCAAATAGTTAGTATATAATATCTTGCCCATATAGTTGGCACTAAATAAACATGTTGATGGATGTCACCATAGTTACAGTAGGTGGATACTAAACGATTGGTACCTTAAAAAATATCATTTAAAACTAAATGTGTTAATTTGTATTGTCTAATATATTCTTAATGCCTAATTATGCAAAGGTTTTTTTAAGTTTAGATATCTTATGAATTTATTTATAAAACAGTATGTCCGGATTAAAGTATATACATTTTAGTATTTACATTTATACATTTCATATTTCATAATAACGTATATCTTTTATAACGTTTCAAAATATGTTTAGTAGGTAGTAAAGTATAGAGTATAGTAGGTTAAATATGTAGTTATACTTCTATAAAATTATCAAACCGTTATACCCAAAATTAAAAGTAATAATTAACATTTCGTTTTCTACGTATATAAATATGACTATTTATGAGAATATTAAAAACACTTTATTCCTCAAAATGTCAATAGATTTCGATAAATTTCAAACCATGAAAAAAATCAATTTCGTTTCAAATTTTTTTTCGGTATTTTTAATGAAAAAAAAAAATTTTTTCGCCAACTTCTCTGCCACGCCGAACAGTGACACACACAACAACACACACACCAAATTTAAGTGCGGTCACTGATAGTGCCGGGGCCCTTGGATAAATTAATTCGCCTTCAAGGGTTTTTTTACCACCGACTGCAACAAAGTGCTGTCGACCGGTCACCCATCCGTTCAAACACTCATGCCAGTAATGCTTAACACGATGTTGAGATCGTGTGCCACTGCATGCCGACGCGACACAGTCGTTGGCAAACGTATGTTTGGTTTTTATTATATTTATATAGTACTTCAATAGTACTTTAACATTTTTTTTCACTTCTTTAAAGTAGGTCGATATACTAACATATACAACTTTAATAGACGTATTCTCATATATTCACGTTATATGTTTTTTCTATATGTCAATTTTTAATTTTAAATTTGGTAAATATTGCACATGAAGTTATATTGACACCCCCAGGAATGTCTCTCATCACTTGTTTCATAATTTTTTTACAATTTATTGAATAGTATAGTAGTAATATGATAAAGTATTAGACTTTATATTAAACTTTTGAGCGGAGCGAGGAATGTATTGTTTTTACAAAGAAAATTTTTTTTGTTTTATGTATGAAAACATTTTTTTTTTAGACAGAATTAATGGTCCGATTACCACAAATAGAATATACTATTTATAAAAAATGTACTTTATTGACTTAATTTTTTTTAATTTAATTTTTAATTTCTCTAATGTTTTCCGTTAGGAGAAGAAAAACTACCAAAAAATGACGAAAAATCGGCAAAAATAGGATTCCCGTAATTTTTAATTCTTTATATCGTAATAACTAATTAAGTTTTGATCGTAGAGACTTGAAAAATTTTTTCAGTACTAACATTACTAATGTACAAGTGTGGTATAATTTTAGAACGTATTAGTTGGTTTTTTGGATATATATAAATTCTAATGTTTTAGTTTTATATATTACAATTATGAAGTAATGGCAGCGTAAACGATGTTTTTTGGGACAAGTGTCCATATCGCTAAATTTATCTTTTTTACGGATATAGCCATACCAAAAATTTGCCGCCCCTATAATAGGTGAACAAGTTACAATACCCCTCCAAAATACCTATTTTAAAATATTATATTCTTAATAATAATATTAATAACCAAGTTTTTGATTATTATTATCGTTATAGTTCTGAGTTCATAATAACAGCATAGGTCGTCTGTCGTCTGTCGCATTAGTAATATAGTGTGGCAGTGTAGGTATTTATTTTTCTCGAAAATACGACCACGCGCGACGTTGATCCCCGATAAGAATAATATTAATAATCATTGTTGTTTTATATATTACGACCCATAATCGATATTTATTTGTTAGTCTTACGTATTTTTAACGCGGGCTCTGGGCGGACTATACCAACTTGTTAAATATAGTAAAAAATATAAAATATAAAAATTACGCACATTATTATTATTTATTTTTCGTAAATATACACGGAAAAAAATATATAGTTGTTGTCACTATTATTACAGTTACTTTAACTATATTTTTTAGTTATATATAGGACAGCTATAATATTGGTTGATATTACCAAATTATTATAGTTACTATATTTTAGTTATAATAACTGTAATGTGGTAGATCCAATTAATAAATAGTAGTAGGTATTAAGTCATGAATAATAAATATTATAGTTAAAAACATTACAATTTGTATTTGAAATTATTAAACATTTTAGTAATAATTACTAATTATTTTATTTGACTCGACCAATGATATAGTAATCACAATTATAATTTAGTACAGACAGCTATAGAATTGTAGTAGATATTTATTTAAAATTACTAAATTTTATAGTTAAAGACACTCCAAGTTTTATTTGAAACTAGTTAGACAATTAAAATTATTGTCATACCTTATTAAAAAATTATATTTTATTTGTAATGTGAAAATATTTTAATTAAAAATTCTAAGTTTGATAATTATTTTGTAGTATATTATGACAACAACATAGACTGGGAAAAATAATTCAATAATAAAACAATTTATTAATATGCAACACATAAACATTATATTATTAAATATATACAATAATACAATTATACATTGAATAAAATGATAATAAAATAATATATTATTTATAGTAATTATTTATTAATATATAATTAATTCTATTTTATTGTTATAAAAGTTAAGCCTGTTGGTATATTAATTTGATGAGTAGAATTTATATTACCCAATTCTCCAAAGATATACATATTAAATTCACAATTGTATTTACATTGAAATGATAATGAATTGATAATGATCACTAAAATATAGGGTTTCAAAAACTTCACAAATTATAAATGGTTGCTTTTCTTCAGTCATGAAAATTGCTTTAATCACACCAAAAGGTGGCATCATAGTGTCAATCTGATTTGAATCCATTACAAGTACAACACACATGTTTTCAGTAAATATATCCATAAATGTAATCAAAGAATTATTCTAAAAAATATATTTTGATATTTAAAAATACAACTATAAAATGTAATTTTGATAGTTAATAGTTATATTAACTATACTCAAGAAACTAAATAAATAAATAACAATAGTATACCTACTTATATAGATATTAACCTTTCGTATTATCATCAATTTCAAAGTGTAGATAATAAAATCTGTATAATTTGGGTATACTCAAATGGCATATAAATAAAAAATGTGAGGACTTGATGACTTAAAGATTAATTTAAAAAATCAACACAACAACGCAACAGCGCAATATCTGAAATTGAATTAAATACAAAAATTATCACAATAGTACATGTGATTTAGAAGATGGTGGAGTAATCCCGGCATATAGCTATAATAGAAATAAATAATAATAATAGCAATTATTGCTATATAAACGAAAAATTATATAATTTATAAATAGATTTCTTAAAACTCAATTAATATTACAAAAAATAGGTAAATAAATTATAGTAAATCTAAATGAAATATACCCAACTAAAATAATTAGTAATTATAATCAAATTTTAGTAATATTCACTAATATTAATCATAATAATTCAATTATAAAATATTATTTATATCTACTAAACTCGTTAAGTAGGGATTACTATAAAATAGTTATGTTTACTATAAAATCTGCAACTATAATTTTATAGTAATTTTTTTTTTCCGTATAAAGTAATTAATTTTCCAATTTTTTTTTATACGTTTGATTATTTTTAATAAAACACTACAAAATTTACCCCAACCCCTAAATTTTTCCCTCCTAGGCAGCTCTGCATATATATATATATATATTTATGAGTATAGTATTGATCCAAATAAATCCATAAATTTAGGATAGGTTAGATCAGGCATTGGTAGATAAAGTATATAATTAATAATATGTAAAACTATTTTAACTTCCATTACATTTAGATTTTTTTTACCTACGTAAATCCACTATAACTTTTAGTGTCCTCACCTATTTTATATATCCCTTTCTTGAAATCTAATAATTTTTGTAATTGTCATTTAGGATTAATTATTAATTAATTAATAGTATTAATTACACAGGCATTCAATGCAAAGGTTAGTGCTGTTTCATTAGAAACCTGCATGATTGAATGAGGTAAATAAGAAGTAAAATAAAGATGTTTGGTTTTATTTATACTTAATCTGGTTAAATATATATGTCGTTAACGCTTGTTATTATTGTGGAAATAATAATATAATGACAAATAATAAAAACGTAAAAAGTAAATACGATTATTTTAAGTTTAAAATCGACAATAAAGAATCAAAGTATAATGAAAAATGATATTTTGTTTGTGTTTTCTCGTACTTAGGCTTAGTTTTTGTCTTACCTACGACTTACAACTACATAATACTCCATTGCCAATAATGTTATAAAAGCGCATAAAAAAGTTAACAAAACATGACGTGTTATTAATGTACATATTAATAGTTGTGTATTCGTAATGTATCACTCATATTGGTAATACGCATTTCTCATTTAATGCGTTGACCAGAAATTAAAATTCAAAAAATAAAGGCATTCATAAAAGCCACCATTGCAAAGACCTGTATGCGCAAAATTATAACCTTGGATTAAGAGATCACCTAGTATATACTTATACGGAATATAATTGTAATAATATTAAAAATAATAACATGTGGTGTCAGGGGAGGCATTTTACGTAATCATTTACTAAAAATTTGAATTTTAGATTTAACATATCATTAAAAGCAAGAAAATTAAATTTTTAAAGTTAAGATTAAATTAATATGAATTGTATTTGTAATTTTATACATATTATATTGTATTTGTATCTATCTATTTAGTACTTATTTATTTTTTTAATATGATTTTTATTTTACCAAAAAAAAAAGCTGTTTTTCCTGTTTATATAGATTAATAATGATCAAATAACCGGGACGGCAAATTTAAAACTTGCTTATGTATAAAATATTACTAGAGCCAGCCCTGGTTGATGTATGAAAATAAAACAAAATAGAAAATACGTTTTATTGTATCGTTATATCATCGTCTATATGTTATAGAATTATATTCAAATTATTTCACTAAATTATAGAAATAATATATATTCGTAAAGTTAAAGTGCATATAAATTGTACGTTTTTAGAACTGTACAGTATAATATTAATCTGTAAACGTACGATTTACATAAACTGATAAAACTGTACCGTAAAAATGCTTAGTTTAGTTAATTTGTTACTCACTTTATGCACTTTGTAGGTAAATAATAAAATTTAATATTATTCTATATATAGCTTTTATCTGTAATATACCTATCGGCAACGGATGTTACGTAATTTTTATATTGTTAATAACTTATAATTAAGTAAAGAAAACAATACCATATTATATATGTTCCATAAACAACAAAAAAATTACTAAATTACTAAATTATTCAATATCAATAAAACAAAAGTTTTTATTTTATAGATTTTTTTTTTTTTTAATTTTTGACTCCGAAAATTTAAATAACCCTCCCGGAAGACAAAGTCTGAAATAAACACGAGTCGTATGGACTTATATTTAGTATAAACTTAAAACAGTAGAATTGGTGAGTAAAATGAACGAAAAAATATTGAAAAAAAAAATGATAAAACGTAAATTGATAAAACGATTGGATAGAAGAGCGTAGGATTTAAAGACAATAATACGTTCACAGTTGACTAATGATGACGAAATAATAACAAATTAAAAATTTACGATTATCAGATTACGAACAGAATTTGTATCATTATAACGATAAGACATTTAATCGCAAAATTTACATAAGCACAATGCTATTATACATTTTAATAACCAAGATTATTATTTTGTTGTTACACGCGACGGGAACGTGGAGACCGATAAAGACGGTGATTGATCGCCGACGTGCACATTTGTACAATGACCCATATGTTTGGAAACAGATTAGATTAGGTATAAAAGGAACACTATCGACAAACTCACATCCGTTAGTAACGTACGTACAATAGAAGGCATTCGAACGTATTCAATATTCTGATTTTCCATTATAAATATTTTATTTTATATTCATTATTCGTCAAATTTATATTATTATAATTTTTGGAAACAGAATATTTGATAGTTTGAATTCATCGATATGCGACAAGTATTATTCAATTTGTTTTCCCGTCAAATGAAGATACGATAGTATCAAAAGTAATTTATACTAGTTATTTACAACGTACCTATACAAATTATATACATCAAATACATAGAATACAATAGTCCATTTTTAATCAAATTACGTATCTAAATAAAGTCATATATTTTTTTAAAAAAAAGCATTTATATCAAAATTTAAAACAGATTGACCGAAAAATATTAAATCTAAATATTAAGAAAAAATCATTAATGTAATTATGAAATTATTAAAACATGCATTTATACGTCTTAACCCGTTAGGGTGCATAAAAATGCAAAATTATACAAATAACATTTCGTATTTAAATAATTAATAACACGAAACAAATTTTTGTCGAATCCATTTTCTTAAAATATAATGTAGCGAAAAAAACACGTAAATGTATTTAATTAACAGTCCTATTAATGACCATTAAATATTAGTAAAATATTAATAATTATTATAATATAATATTTTCTACGCTATTTGGAGGGGGAAAAATGGTGGGCCACGATTCCCCTATTTTTACGTATTTTTTTCGCGCCAATACATAATATGCAAACGCCACCTTCGTAATCTACAATTACATATATATTTATTGTACTTTTGTATATATGTACCATTTTGTCGTTTGTATTTTGTATCCTTGTTTAGCAGTGAATAATGATATGTATATTATATTATATATTTAATATAATTATTAAACTAAAAAAACTTCGTACATTATTAAAAAATGAAAATGAAGTTGTCAGTTACTAACATGATTTTAATATCAAACAAAATTGGATTGATCATCGTAAAACTTTGCCTGTTTCGATTTTCGTTCGTTCTATAAAAATACTGAAATGGCGTCCCTGAATTTTTTCGTTGTAGCAGTGTAGAATATTAAATATAATAAAATAGTAGGTATGTGTGGTTTCAATTTTACACTTAAGAAATAAAATATATTATACGCTTTTGTTGTTATAAACGCTTAGAACATTATTGAAATGCCGTACCGACCACTCATATACAACCGAGAAGGTATTCAGGGTCGGCTCTGACAGGTCGATAAGGGTAAATAATAATGTCTATAGAATAAAATACATTACTGAGAATTTATGGTTTTTCGGATGTGTAAAATGTCTTGAACCATTGTAATTTATAATAATATTATTCCATGTGGCTGTATTAGATATTATACCGTATAGGTACAGATATAATCTTAAGACGTAATGTTCGGAACACACACAGTTGGATATTATTTTTTTACTTGTTACTTTAGTCAATACAACATTCCATTTCTATATACAGGGTGGATTCGTGTTTATTTATTCGTATTGACCATTTTATCGATTAATTTTAGTTTTTTCAATTTTGAATATTATTAAAGACCGCACTTGAACGTGAATGGTGAAAATTTCATGACCCGTATATAATTGCATTTTAAAAAAAAAAAAAACAGAAATTATAAATATTGTAGTTGGAGTTTCATAATTGTGGTACACCCTATATCTAATATATTCGAACAGTTAGGATCGAATCGGGTATTTTTTTTTTTTTTTTGACGGTATACAAAGAAAACACATTTATGTTGGCCACGATATTATAATACCTATCGTAAATCTTATACTTAGACACTTTGTATTATAGACATTTGTATAATGGTCACAAAGAAAATACTGCTATATAACAAATTTAAAAATGTAAATGTTATTATCCTGTGTAAAGATAAACGATATATATTATATTAAATAAATTGATGCGCCCAGGCATGTAGATGAGGGGTGGTATTATTATAGAACTAAATAATATATGAAATAATATTCTTTATATTTTAAATTAACAATATATATAACTCTTAAGGTTTTGTCGAACAGAACGCATTAATAACGTCGAGGTATTATCCCTGTGCTACGCGTTATTATTTAATTAAATATAAATATTTGGGTATGAAACAAGAACTTAAAATATTACCAAATACAATAAATATTTGTTAACTATAAAATAAAATTCAAATTTTAAATAGTTTTTTTGATTTATTAGAAAAGTATAAAATCGTTTTTGATGAAACATACAAATTAGTTATCATAACGATTACAATTTTTGTTTAGTTTTTTCTAATAACTTATTCGAGTGCAATGTAAGAAAGAATGTTTTTCTGCATCAGGAGATTAAAAACATGTTTGTGAAATAAATTGACAGATTAACGACTTTGTGAATAATAAAAATCGCAAAATCGCAAAATCATTAAATTTAAGAAGAGTTATCGACAAAGTTGCTTCAAACCATAAAATCGTAAAATTATTTTAGTTTAATTCTATATATATATATATTTTATAAATTCATTTAAAGTTCTTATTATATTAATGAAAAAAATCATAATTTATTTTTATTATAAAATTTAGTACATTTATTAACTATAATATATTACGAGTACAAAAATTTAAATAAAACTTTTTTTTTGAAATGATTATAAAAAATTTTGATCACTATTAGGCCTGCTTGCATCTAACTATTATTGTACCGCGTAGGAATTTAGATTCATTTTGTTTTAATTTAATTTTTCCAACAATAATATATACCTAACTAAATTACATCAAACATTGTTACTTTTGTAAACAATATCGTAAACGTTTATTAACAGCTAAGTGTTAAGATATAATATAATATCATACAATATTACAATCGGATTATTATATTTCTTCTATACCGTTCATAAATCATTTTCTTAACAAAAATATAATTTAACAAATATAATATACAATTTAAATTTCATAATGGCGCGTGTTAAATATTGAAAATTGGTAATTATAAATCATAATTTATAATACACGAATTGCGCAGTAATTTATGTTATACAATTAACCGTAAAAACCGCTCGTTAAATAACACAATATTATTTTTTATTTTTAGCTTTATTCTCTTTACATAGATAATATTATAATTATATAGCATTGTGCGATAAGGAAATCATTTTTAAGCGCATGAAAACGGAAACAGTAGAACGGTCTAAGATAAGAAATTAGCTAATTAATGACGGGTTGCTGCTGGAATTAATTTCGAAGAATATAACGTAGAAGTTTAAAGAGTAACACCACATTCGAAGTAGGTACACATGCGTCAATATTAATGATGTACACATCGCATTATACATTCTTAATGTATTTCATTTGAAAAAACGAAGCTAAAGGCAATTGATCTGAATAGACAATTATTTTAAACCAATATCACATTTATCAAAATTGAGTATGAAAGACGAGAGAGAGATTTGACATGTGATAGAGAAAAACATCACATTTGTATAGTATTTTTTTTCTTCTGTAAAAAAAAAGGTAGAAATGAATTAATACAATGAAGAGATGGCTTCGACGAGGTTCTTATATTTCCCTCACCATAGGAAAAAAAAAAAATAACACTGAGGAGTGGGGCACACTGTTGCGCGCTGTTCGACCGCCGCCCGTAGCCGATAGCCCATCATGGTCGTTTCGTTTCAATCATTAACGTTTCGTCGTCCACTGGATTATCTGTGCCTGTCCTGAACCGTGTCTTGTCGTTTTTCAATTCAATTGTTCAACATTCTTCAATATTCCTCAACATTTTTCAACTTTGTTCGACGCTGTTTATTTCGCAAGGTCAGTATATAATATTAAATATATATTTCTATTTATACATAATTATATCTTTTGGAATTAATGCTCGTGTAATATTAATAGGCACATAATAACAATATTGTGCTGGTTTGAAATGTTAACGTAATTTATTTTACCCATCTTAAACATGGTTCTGTTCGAAATGTTCTAATTAATTATGAAACATATTTTTAATAGATATTAAACTCTTTTGATTAAATTACTTATACTATAAGCTTAAAAATAATTTGAATTCCAAACCAGCACGATTTTAATATTTCATTTATGTAGGTATTGAGTGTCGGTTACACTGTAGTAAACAGTGTGGTTACACTATGAGGCTGTAAGGTACTTCTATATTAAAAATAATAATATTAAATAATTGGTTTTATTTGGTTGTAATTAAATGAACAATGTAATCAACATATTAATATGTTAATCGTTATTTGTTATTTTATTTTATATTATTGAATTAATGTTGTTTAATTTAATTTACGATATAACTATTGTATTATATTTAATTTAGGTGTGTGTGTACTCTGATAGTATATTCAGCATCACATATTATATAGAATAGCCGTTGTTGCATTACTCAATCTTTTTTACTCGACCACACCAAAAAATGGTTTTGCAATTTTTCACAAGCCTAATATATAATGATTAATAATTATTACAAAATTATATTATATTTTTCCTTATAGATTTTATGTAAATCTAATGAATATACGTTTTCAGCATCCCGTTGCGCCGACTATTAACTAATGAGTATATTTTATAAATGTCAGACTAATTAGTAATTAGTAATTACTATAATTGTTTAATTTGAAAAAATATATTAACTTAATTATTCCAAGGTTTCCATTCCACAACCGGTCAATGTAGCGCATGCTTACAAATGTATTATTATTTTTTAATTAATCTGACAGGTATATTAACAAATTGTATTTTAATATTTTTTCTCGAAATTCACTGTATTGCTTAATTTATTAATTATATTTTTTGGAATGCAGGTATTAGAGTACGATAATTGGTAAAATTAAGTCATTACTGCCACAGTGGTTAAACATTTTCAAAAATGACCTGTTACTTTAATTGGGTTGGGAACCACTGAAATAAATGAACGAAATAAAATAGTAACAGAAAAACGTTATTTTGTGCAAGGTCAACTTGTCCCTTGTTAGAATTGCTGTGAATGCGGGCGAGGGTTCGTGTAGACGTATAGAAATGTCAAACAAGTACATTGTATAATCACACGTCTGACCTATCTGTTACCCACTACCTGTTAGCAAGCATTAAATTATTTATCCCAAAAAGGTCCGTTTCCACGAAATACTCACCCCATATAATATAATGGCTATAGGACATCTTTTAACCACATGAATCGAAAACAACATTCTTTTGTTACTTTATGTATACTCTGAGAAAAAAAATTTTTTATAAAAATTCTTTTAACTCAATACGAACCTCTCAAATAATTCGAATGTTTAATATTATTTTTAAATGTCATAAATCACTTTCTTAAAAGCTATTGGATATCGATCGGTTTTTCACGCATATTTATCAATTATTACAGTCGTAAACTCGACTATAGTTTTTTTATAAGTATGATTTTCATAATATTTCAATACAGCCTAATATTATTTTACGTATTTTATTTCAGCGAATATTCCACGTGCACTAAATTCATTTACGACGAAGTAGGGTTCGAGCTTAGTTCACATACGCGCTCGGGCATTTCACACTAAACATCTACTGTTTGGAATGCATTAATTTTATGTTACAAAATCAACCAATTTATATTCCATAGGTCCGATGATTGTGGTAAAGCGATAATAATTTTAAAAACATATTCGTATTCAGTTTTAAGTCTACTTAAGAATTGTCAGGCCACATTTAAATATTTTCTTCTTATATTAACGTAAATTATGTTTTTGTATTTTAATTTATTTTTAATTTTCTTTTTTAGAAAAAAAAACGCCCAACATTTTTTAAGTTGATTTAAAGTTGAATTCGAAATCTGAAAATCTGTTTTCAGAATTCTTATCGCTTCACTACAGACGTGCATGTCTTCAGCCCCACCTCATTCAAATTTTCCAATTTTTTTTATGTCATCATTAAGCATGTAATTAGCATGAATTGGTACGTTTTTTTTCGCGCAAAACCCGTTTTCACTAAATACGCACGTGTATTCAGCCCCCCCCCCCCCTTAGTAATTTTGAATTTGCGGGAAAATGAAAAGCATGCAAATTTCGTGAGTAGCCATGCGAATTCATGCTAAGTACATGTTAAATGTTGATGTAAAAATTAATTCCAAATTCACAATATTTGTCCTTGAAAACACAAATTCCCACCCACAGTAAGTCCCTGTTACCTACGTGTATTAAGCGCACCCTACTCCGCCGTAGATGAATTTAGTGCACGTGAAATTTCTACTAAAATAAAATACGTGAAATAATATTATTATATGAAATTATGTAGTACTGAAACTTTATTAATCATACCTATCAAACACTACAGACAAGTTTACTACTGTAATAATTGAAAAAATAATTTTTACTATCATTTAAATATTAGGTATTGTCCGACTTAGCTCGGTAACATTATGTTATCATTGTTATTGTTGACAAATATAACATTAAAATATTGTTTCATCAGTTCATTTTCCTGTCAATCAGTCACTATAGGCAGACGATCGGTATAAAAATATAAATTTATTATTCCTAGCATCTCAACATTTGTGTATTTATTTTTCTATTATTATTTATTACTTTATTAGGTATTAGTTTATTTTATTACATATATTATAACAACATATTATAAAATATTTAGACAATTATTATAGTTTAGTTATTTATAATAATTATTTTCGATATGTGTTTAAACAATGAAGATGTAATAAACTAGTTTTAATATTTGTGGTTTAGAGTTTTAGACACTAATGCGAGCACTTACAATTCATATTATTAAGGAAACATTATTTGTTCACCGTTGAAATATACGTACTGATATATTATAGCCTATAGGTGTTAAATAATTAAGTATTTTATCCATGCAAACCTGGTACACATAGGCACAACTAGTATAAACTAATCTTGGGGATGCTAATTTTTTTACACGTAATATTCAATTACGTAGATTTTCTTTTTGTGTAAAATTAAAATATAATATTTACAATTTACATATGTACATAAAAAAATTTTCAGTATAGCACGTTTAATCATTAACAATTAAAGTACATTTCGTTTAAAAACTGAAGGGACTGTTGTGGGGTGGGGGCTAAAGCCTTCCTAAGCCCTCCCCTTCAATAGTTGCATCTATGCTGATAAAATATAATTATTTTAAAATTAAGTATTATTAATATTTATAACTACAATAAAAATGTCATGCCTACATGTTTTATCTCCGTCAATCAAAAAAGAATTATAGTAAAATAACGACGATACAGAACTTAAATTTTAATATTTGGGTTGAACTTTGAATATAAATAATATTATATTAATAAATTTAAAGAGCAGCATATTTTGTTATATCTTTTTAAATGTATTGTTGGGCACGCACGATAAAGTAATCGGTTGTTTGTAGAATTACTCATACGTGGTTTCAAACGGTCAATTCTTTTGGCGCACGAACGATTTTACTTCGACGATTTCCCTGATCGTATATCCATAATTCGAACATTACGCGCTTACCAAATACTGCGCCTAATTTCAAAACAAATACGGATCTTATAAAATTTACAATTGTGTGCATTCTACTCCTTAAATTGTGAAAAAAATTATTATACTAGACTAGAAAAGAGAAAATCAAGAAACTTAAGATCACATTCCTAGAATTTTTTCCAACGATTTTTTATTTAATAAATCAATTTGTAAATTCGATCTACAAATTGTCGTTCGATTTGATTAGACATATTATGTGTTCAGTTTATATTTAAATAATAATGCATTATTATTTATCATAATAAAGTTATAAAATATATTTTATTCAATGTACCTAAATCGTAATATTGTTGTTAATCAATCGCAAAAATACGGTTTCGCGAATTGAATATTATAGAAAATATTATAATAATAAATTTACGTATGTGACCGACACAGCGCGCGCGGTTGCGTAAGTACGGTGCGAAGTACCCGTGTCTCGTTGTCTGTCCGTCAATTTTTTGTTCTTTTTTTTCTTGACAATTGTGCCGGATTATATTTTATATTTTGTTTTTGTTTTAATCATATACATTGTCAGTTGCATCTTGGATCATTGTAGAAAGAATACGTTGTGTTGGTTGATCGATGTTTATCGTCTGAGTTTATCGCCTTTAGACTTTAGTACTTATTGTTTGTTAATTATCGTACAATCTGACGTGTGTGCCGAGTGCGAATTATATAAATTGTTATTATTATAATTATTTTATTTGTCATTCATATATTGTGAGAATTTTTCGGTTTTATTATATTTGTTTTGTAAAATTGTCAATTATAACCAGTACTCGAATTGGAGGGGTGCGCAGAGAGGTGGAGCTCCCCCACTATTTTTTTTTTATTGCGCACCCAAACTATTTTTTTTATACAGGGACAGGGGGACGGAATAAATTTACGCATGCCATCATTTTTCTTAAAATATGCTTTGTAAAGTCCTATCAAAAAAGAAATTTTAATTACATAAAAAAAAAGATTGGTTTATTTAAGCATTTACTGAACTTACATAGATTATATTTAGAATTCATATATATATGTAGTTGCAGAAATATAGTATTTAATAAAAATTGTTCATATCTTTTTTTGAGGGGAAGGCGAGGGCAAATCCGCATTTGTTATCTTTTGAAACGCAGTTTTTAAATCGTAGAATTAAGCACCCTCACCAATAATTTTTCCCAATTTGAACACTGCCTATACTTATCTATTACACTAATAAATGTTTCATTAGTAGGTACATTATCAATGATATAATTATGAAGATTGTTATTACAATGTTTGTTTAAGAAAAACAAATGAATGTTTAAAAATTAAATGAATTCTAACTAACAAATTTAAATAGGTATATGTAAAATAATAATATGTTAAATTCTCATTTTAGATTTAATTATGGAGTTGACTAATGTATTTGTGGAAGCAGCTGGCCAAGGAAATTATAAAAGTGTACAGTTAATACTTTTAAAATCTTCGGAATATGTGGATGTTGTGTCATCCAATGGTAAGTGCTATATGTTATTGTGTCATTAAATAACATGTATAACTAACCTACAAAGATTTGTTTATATATTCTAGGAGACACAGCACTTATAGCCGCATCTACCAAAGGACACATAAATATTGTAAATCTTTTATTGTCTTATAAAGCAAATGTAGATGTTAAAAATTCATACCAACGAACTGCACTTATGTTGGCTGCTAAAGAAGGCCATGTTCAAGTAGCAAAAGTACTTATATTAAGTTTTCATTACAAATTTACTATATATTATATAATTTAAAAATTGTTTAATATACCTATGTATAATTTATAACTGATTTTTTATTTTTCTATAAAGGCAATATTAAATTATAAAAGATCTTCCATTGATATTTATACAAGTAATAAGGATAGTGCTTTAACAGAAGCATGTTTCTTCGGTCATTTACATATGGTACAACTTCTATTGACGTATAGATTCCTAATGGTAATTTTATATGAGTTATATACTATTGGCTTTAAATAAAACAAAACATGATTTTAAAATTATTTTTTTCATTTTATTTTATATGCAGAGTAAAGTTCCTCATGAACTAGGTACAGCCATGTTAAAAGCATCTAAACAAGGCCATATTAATGTTGCTAAAATTTTATTAAATTATGGTGCATCAGTACAAAAAAATACTTATCTTGATGAATCTCCTCTTACAATAGCAGCATATGGCTCTTCAAATAATGTTGGTATCACTTTATTCTTGCTCGAAAATAGGGCGAGAATTAATGATATTAACAGGTATGGTTACACACCTGTGCAGGTAGCAATTATGAATAACCAGAAAGATGTGGTATCTATTTTATTAAGATATGGTAAGTAATTAAATCATTTTTTTTAACCAGGGTTTTTGTAAATCACAATTTTATTATAAAAAATATACAAATAATATTGTTACTATTTATAATATTTATAATACAAAGTATGAAATTAATTATTATATACAGTGTGTTATTATTAAAAAAATAATTATTCTATAAACAGTATATACTATAAAGTGATATAAGTAACATTTTATGGAATTAAACAATACCAAATAATAGTGTTTTATTATTTAAAATAAACAAATATTAATTCAGTTTTGATTTTATATTTAGGAGCGAGTATGGATGTACTTTCAATATTCAATATATATGATATGGAAGATATTTTAAGACCAAATTCTGTACGATTCGATGCTCATAATGTATGTAGAAACATGTAATCTCTAGGGAACCCATCATATTTATCATATTAATCATTAATATTCAACCACATATATATTTTGGAAAATTTATCTTTTATATTTTGTAAAATATTTGAGTTTAAAATATTATTGTTTACTTAAGGAAAAATGGAAGTAAATATTTTATAAAACACAATATAGAATATTCCTACTTCCTAATTGCGATCAAGTAATCTATATCTCATTATGGTATTGTCTTTCTCATGAAGCCTACTTGAGATAAAATGTTCCATATTTGTATTGTTTTTCTTTTAAACATTTAATCCTTATTCAATAACTTCATAATTTAAAAGAAGCAATATTAAATTGTTAAAAACCTTAAAATATAATTATAAAAGAACATAACTATTTTAATTTCTATTGAAAATATAAAATTCTCAACAAAGTACATATTACGAACTAGACCATATAATTTTGCTTAAAATTTGA
Source organism: Eriosoma lanigerum (assembly GCA_013282895.1). NCBI lineage: Eukaryota > Metazoa > Arthropoda > Insecta > Hemiptera > Aphididae > Eriosoma > Eriosoma lanigerum. The sequence goes on along the minus strand of CM023362.1, from coordinate 21,563,060 downwards.
TAGTACAAATTTATGTTTTTTAATTTGACACAATCTTAAAGTAATTCTTATTGTAAACGTGTCCCTTGCATACCATAAATTAGATTAAATGTTATTAATAAAGAAATGCACTAACACCATATAAAAATATAAATATATTATAATCATTTTAAATTGTTTAATTATTTTAATAACTTACCTATATTATTTTATGTAGAATCAACTACATGGACTAACATTATTAATGTTAGCAGCCCGACTAGGGTTTACCGAGATCGGTAAATTATTGCTTCAACATGGAGCAAATCCTAATGCGGTAGCAGCTCTTGGTCGTTGCAGTTGTACTGCTCTTAAATTAGCTGCATCTAAGGGCCATTTACCATTTGTTAAAATTTTGTTACGGAAGTATGTACATAAATAACTTTTATCAATACATATATATAAATACAAATTTATTCAATATACGTAAACATTATTAATGTATTGTTGTAGACATGCAAATGTGAATTCGATAGATAGAACAGGAAATACTCCTATTTGGTATGCTGCTAAAAATGGTCATTTAGAGGTAGTCCAAGAACTTTATAACAACGGTGGTGCAATAAATTTCCGTAACAACATTTGTTTGTATCCAACATGCTTAATAGCAGCAATCAAATATGGAAAGATCGATGTTGTAGGTTGGGTGGCTCGACATATACAAGAATATCCTACTGATGAAGAATTAGGGGTCATTTTCAATAGGATACCTTTTAATGGTAATAGTATTTATCTAGTTATATACTAATAATAAAGAAATTAATACTAAGCTATTCTAATAGTATAATTTAAATTTCATGAGTATTGACATTATAACATTAACATTCATATGTATGTTATAGATATTGCAAGTCGCAACATCTTCCTTCTGGGTATGTTTCATATGTATTTTGCCAAAGCGGAAATCGATAACCGCAACTACTTTAGAGAGTATGCAGCATTACATATGACTTCAAATTCGTAAAAATTTATTTGTATTTATTTAATGTTTTTTTTTTTTTTTTTTAACTCATTCATATTTAGATTATGAAAATGTACTTAATATGTATTAAATTAAATTTAATAATTTATATTTATAATAATTATATACATTTTTATATTGTATAAATCAGTTTTTGATTCCACAACCAATATTTGTATTATCTTCATTTACCTATTGTATATATGTATTTGACACATTTTTACACAATATACTTGGTCTTTCAGAATTGAATTCAAATTTCTCAATTATAGTTAAAATACTAACTTTATAATTTTTACTTGCAGAATACTTGGGATAGGTATAGCTTAGACCACTAGGGTATATAAAACTATAGAAAATTAAAACATTGAAACGGCAAACGACGTGAATGACGAATTGTAACGACAAAATAACAAAATATATTCTCAAAAAAAAGTATTGTCAATTTGTAAAAATATAAGTTCAATGTAACCATATTATATTGTAAAATTAACTGTAAAATCATAGTAAAAAAGAAAACAAACTAAATTGAATATTTCAAGTGACTAAATAAAATAGTTTAAAATCCGACAACATTTTATTATAAATTATTTGATATTTCAATAAGTGTATGTTAGTTATTGGAACAATAAATATAGTTCAATTAACTACATTTTTTTTTTTTTGACTATATTAAAACAATAATTTTGTTTTTCATGTGTATAGATGGCCTAGCCAGCCTAGCATTATCTTAGGATTCCATTAGACAGATCTATTGACGGACGTTTGTACTTAGTAAACACTAGGACGGATAGCAAACTTTTACAACATGAATCATATAAGTTATGACTAAAAGGTACAATTTTGAGAGAAATATGATATGTGCATAATATCATATAAAAGTAGCATTATGAATATTAAATATCATAGTCAACTAATATTGATACTAATCAATGTTAATTCGAACCATTATTTCTACAATTCTAGATGAAAGGTCGTCAGACACAAAAGAAAAACAAAACATCATTGTATAATCAACAATCAATCTATGTTCGAACACCCCAATAGTCGGCGCCCATGCTCAGTGGCATGGCCAGTTAGACACCAGGTTTAATGGTTTAAACCCCCTTTTACTTTCTTCAATTTTAATAATAAGCTAATCAAATTTCGGTGATTTCTGTTCTACACAGAATAATTATAGGAAAATATGAAAAATGTACTTTTATTTATATAAAAATAGAATATTAACTATAAATTAAAATTGTATTTAATATTATTAATACTATAGATTGTTCACTGGCCGGTTTTTCGGTTTGCACATATTTACCATTAAGAATTTTAACTGGTTAACTGTTTTTATAGCTATTTAGATACTTAAAAGAATAAATAATAATATTAACAAAACATAAATATGAAACGGAATATTAATGTCAAATTATATAGGCATGACAAAATAAACAATAATTTTGTATGATAATATATAAATAAAATTCTTTAATATAATTAATTAGCTATATATTTCTTTTTGTCTGTTTTTTACTGATAAAGTAATAAAATAATACCTTTCAATATTACAAGCATGATAAATAAAATACTTAAAAATTGTTTATATTATATAATATTATAATGATATTTTTTTTATAAATTAGTTAGTAAACATTTGATAACCAAAATGTAATCTAATTTTTAGTAAATAAATCAACTACAAATAATATAACTAATATAATATTTTCATTAATAATTAATATTAGGTACTATTAATCTATATGAATAATAAAAAGAAAAATAATGTTAACTACTTCTAACTTTTAAAAATATCTTAGTTTTATTTAATTTTAATGTGTTATTATTTATAATAAAAAAATTTTTAGTTGAAATATAAAATAATTATCTAAAAATATTATTCAAATTTGATAAAAAATTAAATAGGATTTCCGGATTTTCCTCATTTGTCAAAATTTGGCCAAAAAATTCAACCAATCCATTCCAAAAGATTTTTAGATTTTACTAAATGTAAATATTACCTATGTGAATACTTAAATATTTTGCAAATAGATTAAATAGTAAATGAGTAGGCATCTATACAAATTTCTTACCTTTAAATCAAAACCTGCAGGTAATATTAAACATTTTTGGAAAAAATTAAAAACTATATTTAGCCAAAAAAAAACAATCCGTTTCAAAATTTTACTAAACGTAAATATTACCTATATTATTACTCAAAAAAATTTTCAAGTACCTACGATCAAAACTCAATTAATAATAAAAAAATTAAAAATAACATAAACCATAATTTTACTAATTTTTCGCTTCTCAAGGAAAAACTTTTAGGAAATTTAAAAAATGAACTAAATAAAATACAAATTAGATAAAAATTCGGTATAGAACGGGTACCCTATTTGTGGTAATCGGACCATCATTTCTATCCAAAAAAATGTTTTCATATATCAGGAAAAAAAAAATAAAAAGCCTATAAAAAAAAATTTTCAGTCACGATTTTCAAAAATTTTGTAAAAAGATTAGTAGTACGGCTTCTAGGAAATTTTTAAATCGAAATTAGTGGTTAATTATACTTAAGATTTGAATGCAATGATATTGCTTTAAAAAATACCATTCTGAGTGAAACTATTAGCATATTAGCATATTGATGCTATATTGATAATCCATTCCAAAACTTTATCACGTATATAAATTACGAATATAATATTTAAAATAAATTTCAATTTCCTACGATCTAATCTAAATAATGAAACCATAATTTTGCCGTTTTCAAGAACTCTTACTTTAAAAGCTTACGAAAAAAAATTGTCAGTCACGATTTTCAATATATTTTGTAATAAAATTAAGTAGTATATGATTAGACTTCGTAAAAATTTTCAAAGCGATAAAACAAAAATTTCCGGAAATATTAAACATTTTTGGAAAAAAGTTAAAAGTTCAATACTTAGTCAGAAATTGAACCAATCGTTTCTAAATTTTTATCTATAATGTAGAACACTTATGTTGACACTCAAAACAAGTTTCAAGTCCCTACAATCAAAATTCAGTTAGTTATCATGTAATTAAAAAAATTTAAAATAATAAAACCGTTTTTTTGCTAATTTTCGGGAATTTGAACTTTAAAAGCCTTTAAAAAAAAATTGTCACTCACGGTTTTCAAAATATTTTGTAAAAAGGTTAAATAGTATATGATTATACCTTGACAAAATTTTCAAAACAACAAATCAAAAATTCTCGGAAATATTAAGTATTTTTGGAAAGAAGTTCAAAGTTCCATAATGGGGCAAATAATTAACCAATCCGTTCCAAAATTCTACCACATATGTATATTACTTATGTTAATACTCAAAAGATGTTCAAGTCCTTAAGATGAAAACTCAATTAGTTATCACGAAATTTAAAATTTAAAATAACAGAAATCGTAATTTTGCCGATTTTCCATAATTTTTTTGGATTTTTTACCTCCCAAGGAAAAACTTTTGAGAAATTCGAAAAATTATCTAAATAAAGTACCAACAAGACACGATTTGAAACCGAAAGCATACCCTACTTGTGGTAATCAAACCATTATTTCTACCCGAAAAAGTGACTTCATACATAAAAAAAAAAATCTTTTTTCTCAGAATCTAAAAAATTGTATACATATTTTATATAAAACGACAATAGTGTTTAAATATGTATATGTATTGAATACAATTAATTATATATGTTTAAATAAAAAAAAAGACAAGAGAAAGAGAACAAACTTATTTTAAATTAATAAATATATTATATACCATTGTTTTTGTATCTTATAATGGAACCATTACATTCCTCGCTTCACTCAGAATCTAAAATTCGAAAAATGAACTTAATAAAGTACCAAAAGGACACGATTTTCTACTGAAAGCATATCCTACTTGTGAAAATCGGACCATTATTTTAATCAGAAAAAAAAAAACCCTTTAGAAAGTGTTATTTTATTATATTAAATTTCAGAATCGTATTTTCGAATGTAATTTCATTGCATTCATATCTTAATTACAATAAATCATTTATTTTTTCGAAGATTGAAGGAACAAAAGAGGAAAATCCGGAATCGGCTCTCCCGTTTTTTAAATTTCGGTATAATCATTATAACCATGCAGTTTTTGGTTACTGATAAATGGACTGTAAAATTAAATATCATAAAATAATATACTCTTTTATTAATTGAATTAATAATTACAAAATAATACATAGACGAAAAAATCGTAGATAATTTTATAATATAATATCTTACAATTTATTGTTTGGACTATAAAATATTTAATGTTTTCAACTTCAATAATAAAAAATAAAACGTTAAATTGTGTTTTAAATTACCTATTTAATTTTTTATCAAATTTGAATAATATTTTTAGATAATTATTTTATATTTCAACTAGAAATTTTTTTATTATAAATAATAACATATTAAAATTAAATAAAACTAAGATATTTTTAAAAGTTAGAAGTAATTAATATTATTTTTCATTTTATTATTCATATAGATTAATAGTACCTAATATTAATTATTAATGAAAATATTATATTAGTTATATTTTTTGTAGTTGATTCATTTACTAAAAATTAGATTATATTTTGGTTATCAAATGTTTACTAACTAATTTATAAAAAAAATATCATTATAATATTATATAATATAGACAATTTTTAAGTATTTTATTTATCATGCTTGTAATATTGAAAGGTATTATTTTATTACTTTATCCGTAAAAAACAGACAAAAAGAAATATATAGCTAATTATTTATATTAAAGAATTTTATTTATATATTATTGGTTTGAAAATTTTATCGAAGTCTAGACACATACTATTTAATTTTTAATTTTAATAAATTTTAATTTTTGATAATCATGACTGACATTTTTTTTTCGTAAGCTTTTAAAGTAAAAGTTCTTGAAAATCGGCAAAATTACGGTTTCATTATTTTATTTCTTGATAACTAATTAAGTTTAGATTGTAGGAACTTCAAATGTATTTTAAATATTTACATTCGTAATTTACACACGTGGTAAAATTTTGGAATGGATTATCAGTATAGCATATTGTAATACATTGAGTTTTGCTCAGAATCGTAATTTCTAATGCAATATCATTGCATTCAAATCTTATATATAATTAACCACTAAATTCTCCGAGAATCGAAGGGACAAAGGAGGGACGTCCACAATCGACCATCCCACTTTTTTATTTACGAGAATAATATATCTTTATATATTATCTAGTTCATATTTACAAATATTTTTACACCATTTTTATATGATCAGTAATAATACGTAAGTTTTATTAAATAAAATAATAAACCAACACTTTGACTGCTATAATACATATCATTATATTAAATTTAACTTAAACGCCTTCTATGTACAGTTTCTGTTGCATTGAATTCGTCAATTACAATTTCAGAATCTATAACTTGATTTCTTTCTATTTGTAACATAGCTATATTATACAGCTTTTATGGTCTCAAAGTTGTTCTGATATAGGTTTTAAGTCTTCGTTCACATGATGCTGTGTTAATAGATATTGTCAAAAATAGTTTTAAAATTTCAAATTAGTTTATATTTTATATTATACATTACCAACATGTATTATTATTATTGATATCACACAATCACAGCACGTATCCATGGTTAAAAAGCAGGAACCAAAAGATATGAATTTAGTACATCATTTTGATATATTTAACATTTGTATACGAACAATTAAATGCATAAAAATATTATTTAAAATGACGTCCGAGGCGAGTCCAAACGAGACAACCTTTTTCATGAATATTCGACGATGACCCACTATAGTCGAACGGTTGGGTGGTGTGGCAAACATTAATATTGTTATAAATAACATAAATATAAATATTATTTTAATATTTATAATTAATAATATAAAATTAAATATTTATAATGGTGTCGTGCTATTACGTAACGGACAACAAATATATAAGTTGACATTTTATATAACTAAATTATTAAAAAATTACCTAACGTTACAATATATATATATATTTATATTTATAGTAATATTTACGTACTATTGTTATTCCTAATTTTCATAACTATCATAAATTATAATATATTATACGTAGTCAGTGGCGTGCCCAGCTTCAAAATTATGTGAAGCCAAATAATAATCAGTATACCTACCAACCACGTCACATACAGTGGTATACCAAGGGTTTGGTTAAAGGGGATGAGGGGATGAGGGATTATGAATTTCTATTACTATACTTCAAACAATTTACGAATTAAATTATTCTAACAATTTGAATTGGTTTACAATTTTATTTTTTATGATGTATGAAAACACTTTTTCGGGTAGAAATAATGGTCCAATTACCACAAGTAGAGTATGTTTTAGGTAGCAATTTGCATCTAGTTGGTACTTTATTTAGCTAGTTTTTCGAATTTATCAAAATCTTTTCCTTGGGAGAAGAAAAACTACTAAAAAATGTATTTAAATATTTTAATTTCGTGATAACTAATTGAGTTCTAATCATAGTGTCTTGAAAATTTTTTTTTAGTATTTACTTAGGTAAACTTCATTACAAGAAAAATTTAGAAACGATTGGTTGATTGATTTATTTATTAAATCTTATTTATTTATTATTTTATAATATATAATTTATAATATTATTATTACTATATTTTACGTTTTAAATTTTAAAATTAATATAGGTATAACCTATTTATAATATTCATTATATAATATAGGCAACATTATCTAAATATTTACAGTACAGATATTTATGACCTGTTGATTAACATATAGCTTGAATATTAAAATACAAATGTACATACTAATATTAACTTACAACTTAAAAATATTTTTTGTTAATATGCTATTATTAATATTTTAATTGGGTGTAATCTACTACGTAAACCGCTGTATTTGCTCTGATTTAACCATCTTCAAGTATTTAATATAAATTGCAATATTAATATCTATATAATATGATTGATGGCAATCTTATGCATTTTAAATAATAAATTAATTATTGTATTTAATATTAAAATATATTATGGATTTATATGTCAAAATATTACATATACCGACAATTGGTTTGTATATAATATGTTTTTTATATAAGTTGCAAAAAATTGTACCTCGTCGATGAGTTCACAACGGCTACATACATTCCTAATTCACCTACCGGATGTTAAACGATTGTTACCTTCTAAAAAGTAATAAAATATAATTTGAATTCACCTATATAATTTGTATTTACTTAGTTATATATACTTAGTATTACATAATACGTAACTTGTGCTATTTTACAATTAACTTATGAATTTATACATAATACATAATTTACTCTAATAATATTTTATTAAATAATTAATAACATTAATAATAATAATAATACCGCCTTATCATTTTTAGTGCCGAAAAGTATATTTACATTTAAACATTACATTATTACGTGATAATTATCAAATGCGTATAGCCTATAAGGAAACCTTTAGAATTTTAGATAAATAATAGATACATATAATTAAAATAAACATATTTATGCAATAGCGAACAGCAATGCCGATCAAAGTCATTTTTTACCGACTGAAACCAGGATCCTATATGGCCACTTTTATTGTAAGACATTGAATATAGAAATTGAGTACAATAACGACTTATATTGCAATTTTTTTAAGTGATTTAAAAATTAAATTTAACACAAAATAAAATGAGTATATAAAAATTTACAACAGTTACTAACAACTACAACTAGAATACTAGATAAATATAATATATTTAGTAAATACTAAATAGAATGCGAACGATTCAATTTACGCAGCTAAAAAAAAATAAAAAAAAATCAAATATAATGTGATAATTGTAAAGAAATGAAACGGCTTTATCGCATAGGCGCACAGTAGTCTGAACACAGATATTAGGTGGCAAATACCTTATATAAAAAATTTTAGTTTTTTATAATTTTTATTATAAAAACCTTATTTATACAATCTATAGAACCATAATGTTAAGTTACAAGTTCGCACATAAAAAAAAACTCGACTGGCGTTTTAAATATATTATATCTACGTTCAAATATCTATTATATCAAATTTTTGTTATTTCTTTTTCAATTTTAATTTTTTTTAGATTATTTTATACGCATACACTTAATTAATAAAAATATAAAAATATTTTATTTTTATTTTGTAAGGCTATTATTAAAAATTACTTTTAAAAATTAATTTTACCAAATATTAAACACATATTACTTGTGAAGAAAGTTCTTAGCTATCCAATAATATACAATTCATTTGCATTTGTACAACATTATTGTACAGAAATTATATATTTATTAAAAATAATACGTGATCATGAACACACGTGAAATATATGATAAACAACATAAGAATAATAATCTCACACCACATAGGTATATAATATTATTTATTATATCCACTCAGATATATAATTATTGTAAATGTCTAGATTATAATAAGTATGTTAAGATAACGATATACACAGTACACACACACACACATATATATATTATAATAATTGTGTTGTTTTATAATATCATGTTTGATAATTTATAATGCATTTGAAACGGTCGCGTGTTATATATGAAATTAGATTTAATATATAGGAGATCATAAACTTTCATTGATGTATCGATAAATTAAAATTTGCTAAAAAAAAAAAAAAAAAAAATTGATGCAAAACAAATACCACATAGAAATGGACTTATTGGTTGATGTAGTTTTATAAGGTATAAATATAATATTGTATAATTTAATTACAAGAAATGTTTCAGATATCATCTATTTACTTATATTTACTCTATTATATAATATCTCCGTAAAAAATAGTTTATAATTATAATAGTTTCAAATACAGTGTTTTTAAATATTATTTTTTTAGTTATAAAAGTCTAATAAAAAAATGTATCAACATTTTCATAAAAATATACTCTTTATGCTGCCTATTAACAAATTTCACATTACTTGAAAAATAATGTTATTTTAAATTTTTTATAATGTAATATATTATATATAACTTTATGTTTATATTTAATGTATAACGAATGTTCGAGTAGTGTTAATGTAAAAATTATTTTAAATAAAAATATAGTATTCTTATTATCGTTATTCAATGTTCTAAAAAAGTAAATTTCTGTACAGTAATGTTGTACAAATGCGAATGAAATGTATTGTAACGATAACAATATTATACCCGACGCGTCATTTTACGTCTTCTCAGCAATTTACAAAATATAGGCTAGACATGGGTGAACAGAGTACGATACACAATGAGTCGAGTTTTAACAATCTTCACGAGCGGTCGTTCTAGTTATACGTATTTTTGTATTTCATTTAAATTAAATTATCAGTGACGTCAAGCTCGTCTCATACTCCTCTTCACCTGTGGTCTTTAATAAACTACCCTCCAAGAACAGGGTTACTCAGGTGATAGTGTATTTGTTTATTGATAATATTATTTAATATATTGGTTTTGTTTTCGTTGTCAATATTGTTGTTTATGTCTGTGGAAGCAGGTCATAAGTTTCTAGAACCTGTTAAATATAAATAAGAAACCTTTGTTTTATATCAGTCTAACGACCCGGTTCAAAAGACCGGTTAGTGTAGTAGGAAATAGCCAACCAACTGCTCCTTGACTGGATAGGATTTGATATATCACATTGACGGACACTATAGAACCTTAAAGAATAAGGGTGTAGCGTTGCAGTATGTAAGAACTTTCTTCACAAGTAATATGTGTCTAATATTTGGTAAAATTAAGTAATTTTTAGTAATAGCCTTTCAAAATAAAAATAAAACATTGAAAATAATTTATTTATTTGTAAATTATTATAGTAGAAAAAAATCATTTTTTTTATATTTTTATTATTTAAGTATAAACGTATAAAATAATAAAAAAAAAAATTAAATTAAAAAAAAAATATTTACTTAAAAAAAAAAACATTAACAAAATACCAAAAATTTGATATAATAGATAATTGAACGTAGAAATAACGTATTTAAAACGCCATAAGTCGAATTTTTTTTATGTGCGAACTTGTAACTTAACATTATGATTCTATAGGATGTATAAATAAGATTTTTATAATAAAATTTATAAAAAATTTAAATTGTTTGTATGAGGTTTTTGCCACCTAATATCTATATTCAGACCACTGTGGGGTGTAGGTGCATCATTTCTCGGGTAGATCCGTTATGATAAGGAAATCGAAAGTCGTAAGCATTGAACTCTATATGATAACTGGAATATGTTTACCCGTCATAAGACCAATGTAAAAAAAAAACAGAACCACCGTGTTAAAAATTGATGCTTTTTAACCACCATTAGAGATAAGAGGACTGAGTCCCCTTGCGTCCCCCCCGCTTTAACCCTTTTGCCTAGGCACAAATCATTCAAAGGTATTTTCGGCACGCCACATGTTTTATATAAAAAAAAAATAATTTATTATTTTTTATTTATATTTAAAGTATTATAATAATGTATAGTGTTATGCTGTTAGTATATACACTATACCACTGCTTGATCACTTAATTCTTGAATATCGTATCGTTTCTTACATATAATTATAAAATTGTATAATTTATTACAATGTACGACTATTGAACATTTAAATTGTAATAAACAATTTTAAGAAATTAACTTATATATATATATATAATGATATCAGTGGCGTAACGTGGGTTCCAGCTTAGTGTATATGTTGAAATTGTAAGTAAATGAAATCGTGGGGGCTATGCCCCCCCCCCCACATCCACCCAAATACTGTTTTTAAAATTTTACATGCACATATTGTTTTATTTGTATTCATTATTGATATGTCACACTCACAGTATACAGTTAATACGCACGTTACAACTTATAATATTTGTTTAAATATAACCGCCAGAATAATGAGATAGACGACGGTCGATGACAGCGTAAGCAATACTGATACACAAGTGACGAATACACGACCGCGAGCGTAACATGTTTTGTTATTAATATTATTCATAAAAAATATATTATAGAACTGTCGCTAAATGTCTGTACCTGTATGCCAACGTGCATACTGCGTACATAATGAACATGGTAGCAGCAGGAGCGGTCCCAGGGGAGGTTTGGGAGGTCAACCGACCCACAGTTTTATTTTTAGAGAAATATGGCCCCTCAAAACTACATAAATATATAAAATACTACAATAATCGAAACAGAAATAATATTAATTAATATTAGGGGTGTAATAGGTAATTTATACTGCAGTATACTGCAACTATATGTATACAAATGTAAGAATAAATATGTATAATCTCTTCTCAAAACCTAAAATACCCAAATTTATTTAAATATTCCAGGTAAGTATGTTAATTGAATATCAATTTTAATGCAACAAATAAAAGTAACAATTAAATTTAAATTAATTAATAATACAATAATGTGTAAGTAAGTTTTAAATTTTACTAAAATATTAGTTACGATTTATGCCTTATCTCTTAATAATATAATATAATATAAATAAGGTAAATTGGTTGAACCTTCTACACATTGGCCTCTCATAAGTGAGACAGACCCACAGTACTAAAATTCTGGGTTCGTCACTGGGTATTGCAGTCTTGTAAAAAATACTTTTGAAAAAGTATTTTAATGCTAATATTTAAATTGTAATAAATTTGTATTCTAAATATTTTAAAAAGTATTAAGTATTAAAATACTTAAACAAAAAAGTATTTGATAAATACTTTCAAAATTTTAAAGTATTTGAATATAAATACTCTTTCGTTAATATTAAATATGTTAACTAGTGTTTTAAACATAAAAATAAAAAATATCTACTAAGTTTACCCAATTGAATATGACTTATAGTTACTTTACATGAAAAATACTTATTATTTTTATAACCTTCGGTCCTGTGCACATTACAAAGTACATTGCTAAAAAATGGCAAGGAAATATGTAAAAATTAAGAATTTTTCATAGTAGCTTAATTTTACAACGTATAAAAATAAAATACAAAGAAAATTTTTATTGGTGCCTATTTTAATACAAGTATTTAAATATAAAATACTTTTAAAAAAATGTATTTAAAATAACGAAAAATAATTCAAAATGTATTAAAATACTAGTATTCAAGTACTTTTATTCAAATACTTTACAAGACTGCATGTTAGGTACAGCCACTAGATATTATAAAGACTATAGCACGGCGCAGCCGTTGTGTTGCGGATTAATCAATATCAATGATTAATGAACTCCATTAATATCAATAAAATCAACATAATATTATGTATATACATAATATACAATATATAATATATTATAATACTATATTAGTACAATTGAAAAAATTTTATACAAATATAGCATTATTAATATATAAAAAAAATTATTTTTGTATTTTGCGAAGTGTATGCTGTGCACACTGAAAGATATATTAAAAAAGTGTATTTTATTATAAATTGATATTTAGAAAAAAATTATTTATAATTTTATATTTATATTTAAATTATATGAATTATGTATATATTTTAATGTTAGTTCTGACTAATTGTAATACCCATATCGACTGGTAAAAGGCAAAATGGGTTTTAGCGACAGGGTATTTGCTACGGGAATACGGTTTAACCAATAATTGAATCTTTTGATCGCACTAACACTATTGTACTTAGGACAATTTAGTATTGAGATATGTACATAAATAGAATTTATAATTTTCGAGACAAGCGACAAAATTGTTATAAAATAGGGGTCAGCGACATTTTTAAGGGTATAAGCGACACTATTGAAAATTTAGGTTATAAACGACAAACAAATAGCGCTTGATCCCTACTATTGTCTATTGTAAAATTTAAAAATTAAAGCAATTTTTCAATATTATTAGTGTCAAGCCATCAAGGTAACATATAATAGAATGAAAAAAAAAATATATAACCTCATTCTTAAGACTTAATAAATATCGAAGCGTAATGGTCAAAGTTGAGAAAATATGAAAATTTTGTTTTCGCTCTTTGCGCTCGTTTTTTACCTTTTACCAGTCGATATTGCTCTTATGAATATAAGGTTTAAAACGATTGAAATGTGTAAACGTGACTATAACGAAAAACTGAAAAATAATAATATCATTAAACAAAACAAAATATTATTAAATTACTAAATAACGAAACATATCAAAACGTTTTTAGATTTATTAGAACGTTATTATTAAGACATAAGGTACCATACAATAAATATAAATATAATAATATACAACACCTATATTATAATAAATATAAGTGTAAGCATACATTTACATTTAGTAAATATTAAATGACATATTAGAAACAACGAAATATTTGAATAACGTTTAACACAAAAGTTTTATAACGTTAAAGAAGTTTTTAATACCATTAAACGAAATTTATTTTTCACATGCAAACCCTGCTTTTAAGTTATAATGTTTTATAAAAACAAATAATTATAACAATTATTATACCTGTATTATACTAATTACTAAGTACTTAAAATTATGAACGTATATTTATTTCTATATTTCTATCGAAATTACGCCCCTTTTGTTGAGTCAACGAGACGCTAATAAGAAATTAAACATCGTGTTGTGAATCGGATTTTTAAGTCCGATTACAATATATTATATCTGTATTGAATTGAGTCATAAACACGATTAAAGAATAGATAAAATATTGTATATTTTATTTATAAGTTTATAACAATGTCGTAAATGCTTCTACAATTGAGCAGAGTAGCAATGTCTAACACCAAATCTCAACTGCTTTTATATTGATATAAATATTACTCTTAAATAGTAAAACAATACCATAATTATCTTAAAATATTAAAAATTATGAATGTAATAATTAAGATTATAATTGTAATCATTGTTATACAAATAAATGATTCTATTAAGTATGACATTTATCATTGATTATGAATTTGATATTATTTAATTATTGATATTATCAAAGATTACAATATCTTAAGTAACAAATTTAATCATATTATTTTTTTAGTTACTTAATACACTAAGTATGTAAAATTTAAATCGTGATGGTAATATAAATAATAATTAAATACAAAGGTTCACGCAGTGGCGTATTTATGGGTGGAGGGGTTGAACCCCTCCATGATCAAAAAAAAAACAAAAACAAAATTGCTATTCATAATATTATTTTGCCTTCTATTTTAGATTTTGCATTATAATGTATATACAGATACAGAACATGTTTATTTTCATTTTTTTGCAATTTATTTTCTACGGCATCATAAAAGGTTCTAAAAAAATCTAAATCATCTTTAAAAATTCTAAATACGCTTTTGGGTTCACGACAATCGTAAAGTACACGAAAATCAGATGTTTTGGTTCCGCCCGTCATCGTTGTCGTCGAATCGTTCTAGGGACGATAAATATAAATCATACAGATTTTATTCGAATATATTAAATTATAAGAATATATTACAATAATGTTCGTTGTTATTTAATTAAATTCCATTTCTTGTAGTTTTTTTCAACTGAAACAGAATGAAATTAATCCGCACGAAACTATAATAATAATAATAATACTACGTTCTCAGCACAAAAATATGAGAAAAACGAACATTAATCATACACCCCTGGTACTCCTGGCGCTTATTAACGATGAGTTTCCAGTGCAATTTCATTGATAAAATATCATATATAATACTATAATATACCATAATACTATTTTAACTAATTTCATATTTAAATAATTTAAATACAATTATTGTATTCATCTTTTTTTTAGGTAAGCTTAACCCGTCCTCCGATTAATATATCTCCATAAAAACATTTCCAAACATGACCACCATATCGTAAAGCGCTGCTAGTTATACTCTACTTTAGTACGTTGTCGTAGCGCGGACCTCGATTATGATCACGATATTATTATTATCGTATTTACTATATTATATTTCATGTTATAACCTATAACAATTATCGTATATAATATTGTACAATTTTTGTACTTTTGTTACCAGGAACACATAAAGATTGTAGCTGCACAGTCGTAGCTAACAATACGCATATAATATTATACGTAAGAGAACATTACACGTACGATTAATTGATAAATTTTTAAAATTTCATTCACTTTTTAAATTGTACTTATTAGCTAATGTGATACGATTTTAATTAGTTGTATAATGAATACTATAATATTATTTGTTTAAATTTAATAAGAATATAAAATCATTAAGTCGGGACTTGGATTATTATTATATAAGTACGGGCGTATAATTTATAGGTAATGCAACAAAAAAAAAAAAACGCAATATTATTAATTACAATAAAATTAATCATTTATATCTTTACAAATATAACAATATTGAATTGTAAAATAAAATTATAACATTTTAATAATTTTGTTCAGTAAAAATAATGTATTAATTAATATTTATCACTTTTAAATACAATTATAATATTTTAAAATACTTACTTGGACTTTGTTAAAATTTATATTTGGTAACTACCAAATTGAAATATAATATTAATAGTCTTAAATCTTTATTGAGTAGAAATAATGTATATCTATTTGATTCATTATTAATGTTATCATCATTTAAAGTCTCAGAATATGGACGATTTATTCATAATAAATATCTAGGACCATGACAATAATGTTTGTAAATTTGAATATTTACGTAGATTTTTGATGTGTTTTAATTCTAATCTTTAGATTATTTATAATAATAGAAATTCATTCTGGGATATTAATGACAAATTTTCTTACAAATTTCTTCAAGTTGTTTTCATTAAGTAGGTTTTATAGTATATAGGTTGATCCTTTTTAATTAGAAATCATACTACAGGGTTAGTCGAAATGATTTATCTGATATCAAAGAGTTGTATAATAATTAATTATAAATTTTATCCTTTAAAATTGTATATCGTTTATTATTAATTATTATTATTATTTATTAAGTTTATTTTGTGTATTTTCATTTAAGTAAAATGAAAAATTATTATTATTAAGAATGTGTTATAAGTATAATAATAAGTATGTATAACATGTTGTATTTTGTTCTTTTTAACTGTTTAAATTAAAAAGAAAAAATTATTAAAATATATTAATTTGGAGATATTATAACATAGAACCTCAATAATATAGATAGATAGATACATATAATGCTATGTAACAGAGATCGATTTTTTTCCTACATTGCGTTAATTTTAAACGTACACCTTCGAAATACTACTGGTTCTGTAAGACTAAATAGATGAGTAACGCTCAATATAAACAGATAATAAATAATAATCTAGTGTTGAAAATTGATAAAATGACAAAAAAAACAAAAAAAAATATTAAATAAATTTTTTATAATTATATTTATTTATTATTTATATAAAGGTTTTCCTATAGGCAATTTATCAATCTGCTTATTCTCACGTAATTATGAAATGTATAAATGTAAATATCATATTCGGCTCAAAAAAAGATAAGGTGGTGTTATTAATTATTTATCAAAATATTAATAGGATGTATTATATATTATGTATAAATAAAACATCTAAACGTAAAGAAGTGGGAGGTCTATTTAACCTTATATTCGTCCCTTTGGTCCTCGGAGAAATTAGTAGTTTATTATCATTACGATTTGAATGCAAAGATATTGCATTAGAAATTACGATTCTGAGCGAAACTTAATATAATACAATATAATATTCTGATAGGTCGATCCATAAGTTTAACACGTGTGTAAACTACCTATGAGAAAATACAAAAAAATTTTTAAAAAGTAACTAAAAAATTTAAAAAGTAACTACGTTCAAAATGGCATTAGTAGCAGAAAAATCTAAAATTAATTTTATCAAAAAAACAATTTCCGTAAATTTTGACGTTTTTCCATCATTTTTTGGTAATCATTCTTCTCCGAAAAAAAATCTATTGACAAATTCGAAAAATGAGTTAAATAAAGTACCAACTAGATGCAATTTTCTACCGAATATATACTCTTTTTATCGTAATCGGATCATTATTTCTACCCGAAAAAGTGACATAAAAAAAATATATATATAATATTCAATTCTACTATAAGTATTCAAATTTTAGAAGTTTATAAAAAAAAAAATTGTTGGTTTTTAAAAATATTTTAGAAATAGATTAAGTAGTATTTTAGTAGGCTTTTATAAAATTTTCAAACTGTTAAACCCAAAATTGCAAGTAATATTTAACATTTTTGGAAAAAAGTTCAAAGCTCTATCGCCAAAAAATCAACCAATCCATTCAAAAATTTTACCACACTTTTATTTTACCTATGTTAATAAAAAAAATTTCTAATCACTACGATCAAAACTCAATTAGTTATCACAAAATAAAAATATTTAAATAATTGAAACCGTAATTTTGCCGATTTTCCGCCATTTTTTGTAGTTTTTCTCCTTTTAAAGAAAATCTTTTAAAAAATTCGAAAAATGAGCTAAATAAAATAACAACTAGACGTAATTTTCTATCGAAATCATACCTTATTCGTGATAATCGGACCATTATTTCTACCCGATAAAATTTTATCATTCATCAGAAAACAAAAAAAAACATCATTGTAAAACCAAAACATTCCAAAGGTCTGTAGTCTCTAGAATCTAAAGGCTCATAGATTAGTACGCCTTAAGTAATAATAAGTAATACAAATTTTAATAGATGAATTAAAATTTTATTACTACAGTGTAGTATTTATAAATGAATTAATATTAAATTGTAACCCCTTTAAAAAAAAAAAATCCTGTTTGAGCCATTTGTACAAAGTTTACTTATAAGTTATAACATTGAATAATAATTATAATTATAAAATTAATAAACTACAGTAAATATGAAGAAAAACGCATTCCTGTGAATTTTTTACAACATGTATAGGAACAACTAACAGAATGAAATAATCGGAAAACTATAATATATTTTAAATTATTATCCTCGACGTTGAACGAATCGTGTGATTCAGACGGCACAACTGGTTTGTCAAACGATATACATTATGAATACACCCCGGGTCCTATCGGCGCTTATTTTTTATGCCTTTTTATCTTAAGTTGAGTTGAATTCACCTAGATATAATATTTTCTGAAACAATACATTACAAATTTTATTGGGAAAAATATTTTATTTAAAATAAACTAGAAAAATATTCAACTATAAAAAAGACCATTGTGAAATATGATATATTAAATTTATTTAATGATTTAATTTCATATAACTTTAGAATAATTAAAATAAAAATCATACAAGACAAATTAACAATATATTATATTACTGTAAATAAGCATTTTTTTTTATAAAATTAAAAGCATAAATAATAAAATAATTAATAGTTAGTATACATCAAAGAATAAGTATTGAAATGAAAGAAAATTTTTTTTTAATATTTAAAATGACGTAATGTAAAAAACGTTATATTAAATATTTTATAGATATAGGTATTATATTTTTGTGTGATAAAAATAAATAGCAACACCATTTTTACCAGCTATCATTTTTTAACACGGTGGTTCTGCTTTTTTTTACATTGTTCTTATGGCGGATATGCCAATTCCAGTCAGTGGCGCCCACAGGTTATATAACAATAGGCTCAAGCCTTACTAATTTTAAGAGTTGATAACGAGTGTTGTGCTTATCACTATTGTGAATTTGACATATAATAATGTTCTACACTATACTTTTTTTTTATAGCAGATTAAATTGTAGTTGTAAAAGTATTTCGATTCTCATTATTTCTAATATTAATAATAGACAGTACGTCTATAGCTCTGTATTGTTTAATTGCCTTGTTACCTATAACTAAATCTATATTAAGAAAATTCGATCTACTCGAAAAAAAATGTAACCTTGCTCAGATAAAATCCTCTGTGCGCCACTGATTCTAGTTATCATATAGAGTTCAATGCTTACGATTTTCGATTTGCTTATCACAACGTATCTCCCCGAAAATCGACATTTCTTTTCTTTACAATTATCACATTATCTTCGATTATTTTTTATTTTTTCAGCTGCGTAAACTGTATCGTTCGTTTTCTATTTATTATTTACTAAATATATTATATTTATCTAACATTCTAATTGTAGTTGTTAGTAAATGTTGTAAATATTTATATACTCATTTTATTTTGCGTTAAATTTAATTTTTAAATCGTTTAAAAAAATTGTAAAGTGAGTCGTTATTGTGCCCAATTTCTATAATACCCAATGTCTTGCGACATTCACCATACGGAATCCTGGTTACAGTCGGTAAAAAATGACTTTGATCGGTTCGCTGTTGCATCAATTTTATTTATCATCTATTATTTATCTAAAATTCTAAAGGTTTCTCTATAGGCAATTCGCATCTGATAATTACCACGTAATTATGTAATGTTTAAATGTAAATATACTACTCGGCACTAAAAAAAATAAAGTGGTATTATTATTATTATTCTATTATTATTATTTTTAACGTTTTTAATTATTTACCAAAATATTATTAGGATACATTGTATTATGTATAAATACATAAGATAATCGTAAAATAGCATAAGTTACGTATTATGTAGTTACTATATTAAGTAAATACAAATTTAAATAGGTGAATTCAAATTATATTTTATTATTTTTAACAATCGTTTAACATCCGGTAGATGAATTAAGGATGAATGTGGTCAATTTAGCCGTGGTGAATCCATCGACGAGATATAATTTTTTGCAACTTATATTGTAAACATATTATCTACAAACCAATTGTTGGTCTATGTAATATTTTGACATATAAATCCATAACATATTTTAATATTAAATTCAATAATTTATTTATTATTTAAAATGCATAAGATTACCTGATTAATGATTAATGTACCATTAATTATATATACATATATTATATAAATATTATATAGGTAATAATGTTCCAATTTATATTAAATACTTCAAGATTGTTAAATCAAAGCAAATAGAGCGGTTTATGTAGTAGATTTCACCCATTTAATATATTAATAATAACATATAAACAAAAAAAAATAATTTTAATTGTAAGTTAATATTTTAATATTCATGCTATAGGTTGATCAACAGGTCATAAATATCTATACTGTAAATATTTAGATTATGTTTCCTATATTATATAATAAATATTATAAATAGGTTATACCTATATTAATTGTAAACTTTAAACGTAAGATATTATAATACAAATATTATAAATTATATATTATAAAATAATAAATAAATAAGATTTACTTATTTCAATCTTTTTACGGAATTATCGTTTAGCAAGCGTTATGGGCAATAGGTGTATGTGGTCAATGTAACACCGTAACCGTGGTAAATCGATCGATGAGATAATCAATTTTCTCAAAATATTTATTACATTTTAATTTTTTAAAACGTATTATTGCAATAATTACGATATACCTCAGCTCTTCCACATCTAATGTATACCAATGTGGCAATGTATATCCTGTGTAATTTTTAAAAAAATTTTTATTTATTATAATTTAGATACCATTTTAAATTCGTACATTTAAATTTATAAATTAAAAAAAACAATTTCATTTTTCGTTTGAGAAATTTAAAGTTCGAGATTAGCAATAAGCCGCAGTTGAGTAATATTAATATACCATAATATCTATTAAGTACTTTATAGATCTTGCTGTACAGAGGCGACATATCATAGACTACAGATACGCCCAAGATTGTGCATACGAACTATCACGATGCGCGAACCACACACACAAACATATTGTAAAATAATCGAATGATCGCATGCGCAAAGCGTCAGCAAAGGCTGACTATAATAACCAGGAGCGTAATTGTGGGGGGGGGCACTTGCCACCCTTAATTTTATTGTGAAGGAGCAAAAGTATAATTTTAATTTACCCACAGATAAGTTAACAGTTCATTACTAACAAATTAAAAATGTGTTTAAATATTGCTGACAGTGATTTTTTAAACTTATTACTATTAACACATATTAGCATTATCAGTATTATTTTTAACTAAAATAAAAGAAAAGTAATTCCCATGAGTTTAAGGCTTGTGCCTTGTGTAGTAATGTAAAAATAAAACATTAGATAAATGTAAAAGCAAAATGTATTTTACCTCCCCCACCACCCACAGTTTACAATTTTGAGGGGTACTTTATTTCCTCCCCCTATTGTTTACCCAGTTACGCCACTGATAATAATTATCTGGTTAATATGTCTTTAGCACGATTATAATTCGTATCTCGCTCGTATAAAAATTGTATTATCCGATCTTGACTCAAAATGTCGACGTCGTTGACACTTATTTAGAAATTTGTAAGTAGATATTATTTTTTATACATGTAAAAAAAAAAATGGAAGGTTTGTATGAAAAAAACTTTTACATAGTACATTCTAGGCAACAGTAATAATTTATTTATATCTGTAAACTGGCTAATCTTTCCATCTAAGCTCAAAAGAATAGTAGAACATATAGATACTCGTTATCAATATTTGTGTTAGTAGTGATTGTATAATTTTATTAATTTTTGTCGTCTCAGTCAAAATTATATGCAAAAACCACTACTGGTCTCGTGTGAATTATTTTAAAAAGGTTTTGTACAGTTGAACGAGTGAATGGGTCACACAACTTCGCAGCTCAATGTTTGCCCCTCAGAACATAGTCCGTCGATGTAACATATAATGAATAAAATTGGGTTGCCTACGGCAAACGCCGTCAATTATAATATTTTGTATTCTATCCGTTATTTTTTTCAATCTTCCTCCCATTTTGATCTGTTGATACCACCCTCTGTCCCCACAGACAGAAAACATAATTTGTGTGAAATGCGAATTTCGTATAACATATGATGCGCAGTAAATATAAACGTATCAATGTATAATTTTTTCGAAAGCCGCCGCGGTCAGCAAGGAATCCAGCAGCTCAGTCGTTGCGAATTTGTGACCAATCGTCGCGTCTAGGAAACCGTGAATTTAGGCTTGTTATTTACAGAATTTCGCCTACCCGCTCGAACGCACAATATTATTATCTACATTTTGCGCGAAAACAAATTACATAATACGAACGCGCGTCTGGAGCGTTCGCAAGATCGTCGTCCGTAGTTGCCGCCGCCGCCGCCGCCGCCGAACGTCACCGCGACCGTCGAACACGACGCACAGTGGTCTGAAAAACGATTTTACGTGGCCAAAAGTACTAATTTTAAATTTCGAAAATACATTTTTTTTTCTTTTTGCGTCCGGTTGCATTTGTAACGTACAAAAATTATTTTCATTAAATAAAGTGCCTACATATTATTGTAAAAACGGTGATTCCGGTATTTATAACGACATAACGACTTATAATCAAACTAATCACAAATCTGGTTCGATAAATAACGTGTTTTGATTACATTATGTTTCGATAAGATTCACGTAGGTGTTATACCGTATACAATATGATTCTCCACTAATTTCTCCGAGAACCAAAGAAAGAGCGCCTATAATCAACTTTCCTGCTTTTAATTTAACAAATACAACTAATTGTAATTCGATTGATACCATTATTTATATATTATGAATAAATCATAAATTAAATCATATTTTATATTATTACAGCGGAATCAATTTATAAGGAAGATATTTCGTCTTCAGGTGATTGTGTTTGTCAACATTCTATATCAGATCATTATACCGAATATGAAGTAAGATCTACCTCTTCATCAGTACGATATAAAATCAACAGTTCCGATTTTTCAGATTTATCTACTGTACTTGAAGATAGATTTTTACCGGATACCGATAATCTGTCTGCTCGAAAAAGAAAACTACTTTCTCTGTTATGTTTTAAAACGTGTGTTCAGTGCAAAAATTGAACCCTAATACATTCGACCAATATTGTCATAGTTGCTTTCAAGTAAGTAATTGAAATATTAAATATATATATTTATATTTATTTATTTTAATTAATTTTCAGTATCGTATGAAATTTTTCAAAAGTTATCCTGATCCAAAGCTCAAAAACATAAAGTGGTTAAAAACATCCTAAACAAGACTTACCACATGATAAAACGAGATTAAGATAAATATTTAAAAAAAAATAAATAAAATAAATGCCATTACTTTTTGAAATTAAATAAAAATGTTAAAATACATTTATTCAGCGTTTTAAAATTTTTAAAATAAAAATTTAGTCATGATTTAAGAAATAATGGTTACACGATAATATGTTGTGCTAATCTTTGAGATTTTAAAATGTGGATTTAGATAAATACATAAAAATCAAATATAATAAATGCATTATTATTAATTTAATTGAGTATTAATTGAATGTGTAATATATATATATATATATATATATATTATATTATCCCATTGACTATGAAAAAATATTTAGTTCTATATGTACAAACGGTGTATACTTCAATGTGAGCACTTTATTTTATAGCAAGGAGTCAAAACAGAGTCGAACCCGGTTTTAAAAACTGGGTAACCCGGGAAATATTTGATCCCGGTTTCAATCCATAAAACGGGACCCAAATTACGAACCCGATTTTAACTCAAAAACCGAAAATATTAATATTTAAAACCCGAAGAATTTTAATTTTTGTATTTTATTCAAGAGGGGAGAAAAAAAATTAAATATTTTATATTAATAAATAATAAGAATATTTTTATTTTCCTTCATGTATTATTCAATTTACATTTATAATGTTTTTTCATTAGTACGGTGAATTAATGATAATATTGACCACATAATATTTTTAGTCTTTAAAAGTTAATTTTGGTATTGACTATTATTATATTATTCTTTATTGTTACTTGTATTTTATATATATAGGTATAAAATAATAAATTATTATGAATATTGTTAACATGTTCTATTTATATATACGCTTACAATAATAAAATAGACAATTTCATTTGTGGCTTGGTAATTAAATTTTATATTATTACCTCTGCTATTGCTTGCATCGTTTTGTTTTTCATTAATAATATTAATATAATTATTTAAATTTGACTTGTATAATTATACAATTATATAATTGTTTGAATTTATAAATTAAAAAACCTAACGCCTACACTTACACCCTATCGAGTATAAAGAATTATTAATTGCAAAAACTAATATTAAAAATAAAAATGATAATGATCAATTTGAAAATAAATGTCAAAGAGTAAATAGTATTTTTTATTATAAATATAATACAAATTATTTATTATGTTGGTATAAACATATTAAATTATTATTTTTATATAAAAAAAAATTCACAAATTCATTTTGAAATATTTAATCAACTCGAATTAATTTTGTTTTATTCAATAAACCTAACTTTTGGTTTTCTTAAATTGATGTGACTTATTTATTTATAATTTTTTTTTAATTTGACATATAAAAATGGTTATTAAAGTTAATAAGTAGTAGATAAGTATACATAAGTACATAACCAAAAAACCACCAATCTAAATTTCTAATATTTTTAAAAATTTTATTATTTTTCTCTATTAATAACCATGTATATACCAATTTAAATACATTATTACCTATGTTATTATGTTAATTAATCAAATTAATAAATTTTATTTTATATAAAAAAATGAGGAATTTCATATTGTTGTTATTTTGTAGATTGGACTACTTGATAATTTTGTAAAAGTTACAAAACCATCTTTACATATCAACATGAGTAAAGAATTACTGTTAAGTGGTTGTTTAGAATTAGTAACAGTAAATGGTAGACCTTTTGATATATTTCAAGACTCTGGTATGAAAAAAATTCTGAAACTAATTACAGATGCAATTGGAAAAAGTATGTATTTATATGATTGAAATTTTATGAAAAACTATTTTAGAAGTTAATACTATTATAAAAGATTAAAAATATTAATTTAGTTAATTATTTCCTTAATAATATTATATTTTATTTTTAATAATACATTAATTTTTATAGATTTTGTTATTAATACACATAACATAAGAATTCATGTTCTTGATAAAGCTGAATATAATGTGGCATAAGCTTCCCATACACACAATTCTTATTTTATCAGATTACGAGATATATTTCGAACGGCATAAGATTCCTGTAACTATAATAATTTTTCTAGGCATATGAAAATCACACACTATATACAAAATATTATATTCTATTATTTTTTTTAACTTTCAAGTCAATAGCATGCATATTAAAGTCGCAAGAGCCTTATGCCGTTCACAATAATTTCGCAACTTTTCTACGAAAAAAACGTACATAATAGTAAAAAAGCATTATTTCAATTCTATTTTTTCAAATATGTGTATATTTATTATTTTTGATACTACTGGCTTAATATATATATATAAATATATAAGTTATAAATAAGACTACGAAAAAACTGTAGAACTTGTGTTTATATGTTCAATTTAAATACATCTTAGATACTAAAACTTTACAAGTACGACAAGGATTAGGTCAACCGACTTTTAATGGTATTATCAAGTTTCACTTAGATATACGATGAATCCACACTCTGTGCTACCATTGTCATTACTCTTTAAATAAGGAATTTTCTGAGCACAACGGCGAGTTACATATTCTGCAATGTAGGTACTCTATTGCAGTAGGTACTCTATACTCACTTTCACTCTCAATTTTATCGAATGGTTAATTTTTTTTCCAAATAAGATATCGATATACGTTATTATAATTTATATTCAATTTAATATAAGTAATTATATAGTTTTATGCATATTGCAAGTTATCAATTATAATAATGGATTCACGATCAAATGGTAAGTTTAATATTTTAATCAACAATTAGTTTTTTTTTTGTGCATATGATATAAACATAAATAATATAATTTTATTTACTGTTAAAATTTTTTTATGTGATCAATGTTGTCTAAAAATTTTAACGATCAAAATATTAATATAGAGACTATTAAGAAATATATTTTTTACTGTACTTAATACAAATTTATAAAGTATTATTTTATCATAATTTGATATAAAAATGATACAAAAATTACTTGTTTAATTAATTAAATTTATTTTTTAATTATGTTTTTTAGTTAATGATATTTCTGATAACGAAAAAAATATAATTTTGTATCGTAATCTTATAAATGTCATTCAAGAAAAAAAATATATGCAATCTATCGCTAGTATTTTTTCGAGAAAAGCTATGTTAAATTTTTTTAACAAAAACATAATGGATTAAAATGGAGCAATTTTTATATAGGAATTCTTGAAAAAGAAATGCATAAATTTTCTTTAATAGCATCTAGAAAATGGGCAAAAGTAATTAGGAATATAAATAAGTTTATTAAAATTAATTCAGATTGGCTTAACGCCCAATTTAAAATGCCTAAAAATGAAAAAGAAACGTCTAAATCTCAATGTGGTCGACTACGTATTGAATTCAAATCGAGTGCTGCAAGATCACAACGACGTAAAATTAAATCTACAATTATAGGTTCTGGTATGAATTCACCAGAAATTGTGATTGCTGCGAAAAACAAAATATTAATGTCAGGCCAAAGAAATGCTGTTAAATTATTAAAAGAATCTATATAATCTCCCAAAGAAGCAATGAAAAATTAAAATGGCTTATAAAGATTTAAAAAAAAACCAAGTTAAATACCAATAAGGATTTGATCCATATTCTACTGATATCTTCAGATCCATTTATTTCTTCCATTCAGAATGAAACAAAAAAATGTAAACAAGTGTTATCAAATAGCGCAAAATCATTACTAATTCTATCTATAATGGATAATGAAATTGATCTAAATCAATCGTTTTGTAAAATAAATTTGTCAGTATTAAACTTAAAAACATAATAAATAAATAAACAATATTTAAGTTATATCAATATACAAAAGCATAATAATATCATAAAGACAAACATTTTGTACTCAGTATTACTGTAATAGGTAATACATGTTTATTATAATTTTTACCAGTGAGAATCTAGTAAAAAAGTACAACCACGGTTTTAAAATAATTTTTGTACGTTACAGATGCAACCAGATGCAAATTTTTTTTTTTATTATTAGAGTTATCAACTTGTTTTTCAATATGTATGTATTGAAAATAGTGTAAACCTGCGTAAATTTTAGTGACACTCCACAAAATTGGGGAAAAAATGATAAAAAATGGATTTTTTGTGTTTTTAATGTTTAAGTCCATAAAAAAAAAAAAAAATTATTTATTATAATATTTTAATTAAAACACTATACTATAAATTAAATAAATATAATAGTTATTAGGAAAAAAAAAATGATGTCAGAAAAATAAATAAATAATTGTGTAAAGATCAGAAAATTCTATGAAACTGTAGAAACGTCGTATTTAAATAGCTTTATACATAATTACTCAATCAACTTCTCAATTTGGAATTTTATATTAGGCTTTTAATATAAGTATATTAAATAATTGTCGATAACAAAAAAAAAAAAAATTACTTTTCGAGTTTTAAAATTAATATTTTTGGCCACGTAAAATCGTTTTTCAGACCACTGCGCGACACTGACACGCGCCGCCGCCGAAATGCGTTTACCGTTCCGACTTGACGCCGTGCGAGTGACACAGTAAAGGTACGGTTTCCTAGACGCGGCTGATCGCGGCGGCTTTCCAAAAAATTATACATTGATACGTTTATAATGTGTAAATACTAAACAGTTTGATTTGAACGTCGGGACGTTTACAAGTCATTGCGGAATTTCGTGTTTTAAATAATAATAATAATAATAATATAATTTTAATGACAAATTAATGACATAATATTGTATCACTAATAAATATAAATCGATCTTTTACTGTTAACTTTTCGGTCATTAGATAATTTTATTTTTATTGGCGACTCTATATATTACAGATAATAGTGCGAAATATGTATAGAAAAATATGATATTATAATTCTTAAATTTAGAAATGTTATAAAATGTAAATGTTTCGTACGAAACAATCGATTGAACCAATAGATTATTTTATTTATTGTACAGTTTGTAGAATTGTATCTACTGTGTGCTAAAAAAAAATATCAATCCCTCTAATTATCATCTAGTCTAAAAATTAGATTACAGTAGGTGACAAAATGTATCTAATAATATGTAAGAAATTAATTAATCCAGATATTTTGATTCCTTCAATAAAATTCATTAGTATGCAAATTTGATGATTTACAATAGTATAATAACGACTGTCGCGATACACTGCTCTCAAAGCAGTATAGATTTCAGCCGCAGCGACCATCGCCGAGTAGACTACGTATTTCCCTACGCGATTCCTACACGCGACTCAACATTAATCGCCGCGGCTTAAATCTACACTGCTTTGAGAGCAATGTATCGCGACAGTCGTTATTATACTATTGTAAATCATCAAATTTGTATACTATTGAATTTTATTGAAGGAGTCAAAATATCTGGATTAATTAATTTCTTACATATTATTAGATACATTTTGTCACCTACTGTAATCTAATTTTTAGACAAATTCTAATCTAATCTAATTTTTTTTAGCACACAGTAGATACAATTCTACAAACTGTACAGTAAATAAAATAATCTATTGGTTCAATCGATTGTTTCGTACGAAACATTTACATTTTATAACATTTCTAAATTTAAGAACGGTTTCCTAGACGCGGTCGTCGTTTTGAGAGCAGTGTACCGCGACAGTTGCAGCGCGACTCGTCATTATACTATTGTAAATCATCAAATTTGTATCCTATTTAATTTTATCGAAGCAGTCAAAATATCTGGATGATTAGATTAATTTCTTACATATTATCAGATACACTTTGTTACCTACGCTAATACAATTTAATTAGATAAATTGATATTTTTTACTACACAATAGATACAATTCTACAATCCGTTTAGTAATAAGATATTTTAACGGTTCAATCAAATCACACTGCGAACCATTTATATTTTATCAATATTTTTAAAATTAACAATTATGCTATTATGTTCTTTTTCTTCCTCATCTAAACAATTTAAAATGATATAATTATCATTAAAAATATAAAATTCGGCCATGACTTTTAAACGTCCCGACGTTTCAAATCAAATTCTTTAGTGTTTACACATTATAAACGGCCCATGTGTATTTTTTTTATTTGACATAATATTTTGTATATTAATAAATTATTATAAATAATACAATAATTATGATACTAAATTTAACTTTTAAGTTAATAGTTACTTATTATTTACTAATGTTTTTATAAAATAGTATATAATAGAAAAGTAGTGTTTACACGTTATAAACGTATTAATGGATCATTTTTTGGAATGCAGCTGCGGCCAGACGCGTCTAGGAAACCAGTTCAGTCGTTGAGAACAATCGCCGCGGCGGCTAGCCGCGTCTAGAAAACAACACTTTGACGGGTCTCAAAATAAATGCAACGACGCCGAATTCAATGACCGGAGCGTTATCAAAATATCAACTATTATCATCATTTACAAAATGTAGACGAACGCGTAAAACCATCAATTTCAGCAAACAATTCGTTTTTTTTTTTATTATTAAAATTAATTATTTTATACTCTCGAGCGTAACTGGTGTGCTAAATAAATCAATTAAAACTTATTTTATCGCGAAAAAAAAAAAAATGTAATGTCGAGAAAATTGATCGACCTATCTCAAAAAGAATTGCACCGCAAATGCGCAGAACGTGAACTATCGATGCCTCGACGATTATTTAGTATTATGTAGTAGGTGCAATTTGTGGACATTTATTACTTTATTAGATACATTTTTTAAAATATTTTAAATTAGAGAAAATAGAATAAAATGTTTTATTTATTTTTAATATTGCTTTTACTAATTATTATTATTATTATTATTATTAATGTTATTATAAACTTCAAATTTACTTTTCCATAATAAAATATAATTTAAGATTCTACTTACTTTATATAAAATTCAAAATTTTTACAATTTTATATCTTTTAATAAAATGTAATACCTAATAAATTTTATAGAAATTCACAAGCAGCTAAACACTTGGCCAATAGCATAATCATAAATGTGCCAAGACAAGAGGTTCCACCTTTGCTAACTAGTTTGCGTGAACTGTGAGAATATTTGCACCTATAATAATTAAGATTTATATAATTAATATCAAATACGTTAACAGGTACTTATTATTTCTGTTTTGTTAATTTAATTTTTAGATATCAGTGTAGCAATAAAACCTTTTTATAAAGAATAGATTGTGGATAGTAATGGTCACTTCCGATCATCAGGATATTACAGAATCACAAGAACATGGAACTTTTAAAATCTATCTATCCATCTATGCTACGCTGTAGCCAACTCTTTATTATTCATCTGATTCTATAAAATCATGTAAGTAAATAATAATTTTGACTTTACAAATTTACAATAACCATAATTTTAAATAATAATATGTTGTATTCCATACCCGTTTACTTTGTTCTAATGGAAACTAAAACTGAGGCTTCATAGAATAAAGTGTTGGAACAATTTAAAATAAAATTTCCAAATCTAACACCAACTTCAATTACAATTGATTTTGAAAGTGGCTTTCGCAATGCATTTATTTCAAAATACCCTGAAGAAATTGTATCATCTTGTTGATTTCATTATGCATGGATTGGTATTACCGATTACTTCTTTTAGTTGCTTTTTTATATAGTGTTTATCAGTTATACTATTGATTTTTAGAGTTTACAAAAAAGTATTAAAAATTTGGGTAATGCAAATTATTTGAAAAGTAATATGGAAGCAAAAATGTGAGTTAAGATGATTACTCAATTAGCACTTTTACCATCTAACAGAAAGGAGGTTTGGAAAAAATTAAAACTTATGCTCAATTAAGTCATGTACAATCAACTACATTTTTTACTTATTCTTCTAAGTAAGGTTACAGATTTTGTATTATTAGGCAATCTTTATAAATAAGTACATTTAAACTTTTACTGAATATTTTAATTTAAATAGTTTTTGGAACTTACGAAAAAGGTCAAAAAATTTTATCAATTTACGGTCAACCACACCGCACAAATAATAATATTGAAAGTTTTCATTCCTGATTGAAACAAACATTTCAAGTTAATCACCCAAATTTATGAAAATTCTTAGGTGAATAAACAAATATACATTACCTAATTATTTAATAAATATTAAGTCACATATTTAATTATTCAATTATTTAATTTTATAAATAAATGATATAATATAGTGTATAGAAGTATTTATGTAACATTTTCTTAAATTATTAATATGGAATAAATTTCATATTTTGATTAAATAATCTATAAAGTATATAATGTATATGGTTAATAAATGTTGATACTGTACATAATAATATATAATGGCATTATGTATTTTACTTTGTTAATAATAAATAATTTGTTGATCATAGAACACATATCTAATATTATTGCCAAATAATACATCGTCGTTGGTTAATTGGCTGAAAGATCGCAAGTTATCCAATCCAATGAATTTAAAAAATTTAGCAACAACTTAATAACTTTACCCACAAGGCAATGAGGAACAATTATGTGTTTTTTGTAGAGTTGCTCCAAGAACATATGCGCTAATTATACTTTGTGGTCATAGGGTACCTATTGTGTGTAGATTACTTAATATTATTACAAGTACAACAATGCCCAGTGTAATGGAAATTTTAATTCGGCATTACGCATTTGGTAGAAGATGATAAAAATAAAATGTTTTATTTTCATAGTATTATAAATTAAAAAAATATTCTAAGAAAAAAAAATTGTTATGATTTATCAGAGTACCATTTTCATAATCAATAATGTTCATATCCTAATACTTTAAACTTTAATAATTTTAAAAGTATATACTACTTGTTAAATATAAACATACACACACACACACATAATTATTATTCTCATAATAAATGATTTAATTGTATTACTATATATTATTAAAAAAGCGAGAAGGTCGATTTTGGACGTTCTTCTTTCGTTCCATCTGTCCTCGGTTTCTTATAATTAAGATTTGAATGTAATGATATTGCATTAGAAAATACGATTTTGAGCGAAGCTTAATATATTATACAGATTATATTATCCAAGATTATTATCAGATTACATTATCAAGATACCGGCCGAGTCTGGTCTCCTAAAGTAAATGGTTCTTTTCAACTAAAACCACTAACGCAAAGTCTCACTAACCTCTCAGCACAGGCGAAAATAGGGGGTGGATTGAGGGTAAATAGTCGCTCAAAATTTTTATAGAGGATAATACAAAAGTAATACTCAAGTAGAAAAATAAATTATTTATTGCAAAAAAAGCAACAATTATAAGACTTTTTATTCGTCATGTTAGTTTCAATCACCAGATCATCTTCTCCTCAGATCCCTAACCTAACCAATCCCTAAAACAAATTTTAAACATATGGCAACTGTAATACATAAATAAGGACTTTGACGCTATTGTCCATAGTATTAGTTTGTTTTGAAATTATCTTAATTATCTTTATTTTATAATCCAATAATGTCATATGCAAAATAAATAATAATATTATTATAGCTCCATATAGTTAATAATCTGTAATCAACTAACTTATACTACACATCAGAAAATCTTTTAGAACTGTTACATTAATTTTTTTTATGCATGAAAACATTTTTCTAGTTCTTATTTCTAGTTTCCTTGATAATAAATTTTTTTACTCCTTTTTCTGGTTTCTTTTTTTTATAACCTTTTCCCATACCTTTATACTAGGACTTATAGTTGCATACCTTTATAATTTACAAATTTGTGTGCATTTTTCGCGCTCTTAAAAAATGGGTACAAATTGAAAACATGTTTACTCTAGTTTTTTTAATGAAAAAAAAATCATTATAAATATAATGATTTTAAATAATAATAAAAATAAATAAATAAATCATTTTTTATAATAAATATTATATTAAAAGTATTTTGAAGAAAGTTAAATAAACATATATCATAACCAATAAGTTGATAAATAACAAAACTATTAAAACTTTTAATCCTAAAAAAAATTTAGGCAGGAAAAATATCAAAATTATCACTGACTGATACAATTGGTACATGATCTTTATCTATATTTAACTTAATACTGTTGGTATATAGTGACAATTCATTAAATTTCCACTCCCAAAACATTTTCTGTACAGCATATAAACTGTCTGCCTCATTGTGATGTCTGAACAACATAGATTCCTTTGAAAATAATAAAATATTGTATTAATGAATTTCCTTATAACAATTTATTATATTCTTACTTTAATGTTTTCCCACTTGTCATCTAATTCTTTTAACCATGATAAAAATATGTCAGTGCTATACTCTTCTTGTTTGCCGTTTTCATATTCCAATTGTTTTTCATCCTTAATGTGACAGACTTCCTCATCAGAAAGTATAGTGCATACAGAAAATGGATATTGTTGATTAGCTAATGCACGAGCTGCACGGCCATGAACCCTGAGAATTTCTTGTTCAATGTTTAACACCAGTTTTTCTTTTTCAACAATATGCTAATAAATATAAAATAGTTTTAAAACTTAATAAATTAAGGTAACTATAAAATTATGAAATTTAATATACCTGTGCACTAAGTTTTTGCCTCTCCTTCTCTTGTTCAACAAACAGTTTTCGTAATTGTTCATGTAGATTGGCTGGCGGTGG
This sequence comes from Eriosoma lanigerum, assembly GCA_013282895.1. NCBI lineage: Eukaryota > Metazoa > Arthropoda > Insecta > Hemiptera > Aphididae > Eriosoma > Eriosoma lanigerum. Next base: position 21,528,541 of record CM023362.1, on the reverse strand, counting down.
TCTTAGTACTTCTACTATGGAGCTTCTCGGATTACCAGCTAAAACATAGGTACGTCTGTTCAGGAGGTAGTCTTTAAATCCAGAAGGTGGTTTTGGATGTACAGCAAATAATTTCTTGCGTTTATCATCAATCTAAAAAATAAATAATATGCATAAATAAACTAATAAACTATTAAAGATATCAAATTTACTTGTTTCTTTAAAATTGAAATCAATTGATATTCATTAAAAACAATTAAACTTTTGTCAAACTGATCGAAATATCCAGGACCTCTATAACCCTTAAAATAGTGTTCAGACCATTTAATTACTAATTCACGAATTTTAGATAATTTATGTGATTCAACGATTGAAGTAGATTCAGATATTGTTGATACAGTATCTGCAACTGTGTCGATTTTTAGCTTATTATCTTCAGAAACGTTTGATAACACGTTTTTAGTTTGTTTTGAATGAGTTGACATTATAATATTTTTACTTATATCTAAATCCTTTGTAATAGTAGATATTGAAATTTTTGACTTTTCAATATTGTTGTCACTATGTCTGTTAGTTTGTAATATTTCGGATTGAGTAGTTTTTTCGTCTTTTTTGGAAGCAGCATTAGAAATTGCTATACGTTTTATCTTTGGCAAATAAGGCTTACTTATAGAAGCTGATGATTTCTCTAACGAAGTTACTACATATGGAAATGTAAAATTACCATTCTTTCCATTATTACACATTTTTAAAGCAGTAAGAGGTATTACTATTTTTAATGGAGGAACTTTAGGGATATTTCCAGATAAATCAGCACTAGATGGTCTAATGCTTTTAGACCGGTCTACATTTTTGCCTGATATCAACCATGGGGCCTCATTTTTACCTAAAAAAACGATGTATTAATTTTTATACTTTTAATTTAATAAAATGAAATATGTTAAATATTAAGGATATAATCAATGATCTGACAGACAAATTAAATAAATATGTTTATATATTTTGTTTTATTATTTTTTGATGTCAGCATAAAGTTGTAAGTTATGAAAGTGCTCATGATGCTTTAGTATATAAAAAATCTGTTTTAAACAAGTACAAGTAACAATTGATTCAAAAGATATATAATTTTTTATTAATATAAAATACAATGATTTATTTTAAAACAAATTATATTCCAGAGTATGTGCCAGTTTCAAGAAATTAATATTCCTTATATGATTATTGGGAACCTGTCATAACCACTATTGGAATAGATATTAAAAGATTATTCACATTTCACTATTCTGCAAAAAAAGAATATTTTAACTCAGAAAGAGTCAAAATAGAACATGTGTTTGGAAGATTAAAAGGACATTGGAGAATACTATTAAAAATAATTGATCATAAATTTGTTTCTCAAATTGTAGCAACTACCTGTACACTACGTAACTTTGTAAAACATGCAAAAGATACATTTGATAAAGAATTTGTAAGACATTAAAAAATAAAAATACTTTTTGTAAAACCAATACAATCCTTGCTTCGCTCAGAATTTAAAAACTTGCTGAAAATAAATGTATTTTGACAGGTTTATCAAAGATAAAAATTGAAAAGTTATATTATTTTGATCATTCATAAGTAGGTATCTTTATAGTATGACTAATCATAGAATGATAATTTATATTTTAAATGAAGGAGTAAAAAAATGTAATGCCCCCACTTATATAATTCTTAGAATAGTATTGGAAGAACCAAAAAATATATTGACTCACCTAGGAAATATTTTGTGGGTACATATGTAATATATACTTACAACAAATTTTTTTAAATCTGTAATTTGGACTAATAAAATTATTTTTGAATATTTACTTAAAGTGTATTAAATTATGTTGGATAATTTAAACAAATTAATTATATTGCTACTGTATATTATACTAATTAAATATATTATAGTAACTAGTTATACTATATATATATATAAATATAACCAGTGATGTATTGGAGCGTATACTCTTAACAATATTTGTATAAAAGTGTGTATACGCAATAAAAATAATAATTTATAAGTATACGATAGGTATACGGCTATATTTTATAATTTATAAATTTGTTGTACATTTAAATGTATAAGGTATTATGTTTCTATTAGTTAATTCATAAATTATATACCTCTACGACTTAAAATTAATAAAATTTAAAACAAAAAAAATGTTTATTTAATAAAGTGTAGAGTTCTAGTTATAATTTATTTATAGTTATTAAATATAATTAATAAGGATAAAAACTTATTATTTTACTAAAAATAAAAATAAATTATAATGTCATAATAATCATTTCAAGTTATTATTTTTTTTTTTTTAATATAATTTTGAAAAAAATATGGCGTATACTCAAGACATTATTTACCAATACATCCCTGAATATAACTAATTTAATAGTAGTCATATTAAACCAAGTATAACTTTAAAAATATAAAAAATTACCCTTAGAACGACGTCTATGTTTTTTTGGTTTCAATTCACGTACTTCATCTTTATCGTACGGTCGCTTAAAATCAAAATTTTTATTGGATGACTTTACAACAATATCAGTTTCACTGACAACTTTGGATTTCTTTGGTTTAGCAATAATAGCAGCAGATGTTTCTTTTTTTATTAAACTAGATGATGTGTTTGATGATAGTTGAGAATTGGACGGTTGTATTTTTATCTTTTTTACAGTCGCAAAAACATGACTATAATTTTAAAAATGTGATAATAACAAATTATTTAATTTATGCATTATTTTATGAATATGGTTATAACTTACGTATTATTTGAGTTGTTAGTGTTTTGTTGGTCATCTATGTTTGTGTTTGTTTTTTCATCACCATAACAAACAGACAAATCCTTTTTCTGATAATTACCTGTATAAGTGAGTTTTAATTTTAATAAGCGAAATTATTTTTTAAGTAGTTTAATAACTGTTTGCAACATATAGGGTAAAATTATTATTAATTTTTTTTATTCATTTTATACAGAATGTTCAATCTGGTTTTTCTCTGTCAATAACTATTGATCTATTACTTTAAATACTGATTTTTGCAGTCGTCTCAACAAGTCACATTTTTTATTATAATAAAACAAATTTTGATTACCTAGAACTTAAAATAAAATTTGTGTTTTCATAACAATTAAAATTTTGTTAGTCTTGATTTTTCAAAAAATTCTAAAATTTTATTTTTAAGGCCAGACTTAATGGCTAAATGAAAAAAAATTAAAAATTATTATATGTATTTGATTAATTAAAAATTGAACAACATATCAGTTACATTTCAATCTTTTTATAGCGATACATTTTTCAATACGCATTAAAGTTTAAAAACTATGGTAGTTTCTACAGTTTCCGTTTTTTGATTGTATCTTATATTATAAAAATAAATAGTACTGTAATATCTTTTATAATAATAATTGATAACATATTAATAAATACCATGGGTTCATGACTTTACATATCTTATGGTAAGTAAGGCTATGTTTCAATATTTTTAACTTTATGTGTATAATAAATAATAATTGTAATTTAGAATATTGGATATGTATCATGTGAATGTAAACATTAATTAATATATTAATGAAATGATTAAGTTAACATGTAATAAGATAAACCACACTTCAATTAAAACAATTTGATAATAAGTCGATTTAAATATTAAGACTTATTTACACGTGTAAACATATTCCCTAGTTTAAATATTTTTTTCATAATAAAATACGAAAAAACCTAATCAAAATTCAAAATATTAATTACATCAAATTTTCGTGTAAAAACATAAATTGTAATTGCAACAAACTAACATACTAATATGGGTGAATTCAATGAAATGAAAAAATGTTCTATTTATACAATTTCGTACTTATTAAAATATTGATGTATGAGTACCTAAATTATAAAAAAATAATTTCAAATATAAATTTTGTATTGCTTTGTGTCTCCTTATCTTTAGACAATACAGAGGTATGGTTATTATGATACACTTTAAAACGTGAGGCCCTTTAAGGCTATCACCCATGCCTTGCCCCACCACTGATATAATGTCTAAAATTATATAATTTAAGGTTTAGGAAAATTAATTATTCAGCATATTAAATATCTTAAGAACAAATAGTAAAGTAGATACTTATTAACACTTTATATGTAAATTGTACTGTAAAAACAAATACAGCAATAACTAAATTTATAAAAAAATTATATTTAAATTAGTGATAAAACTATTATTAAAAAGTTAAATATTTTAAATTAAAACTTTAATATTTTTATTTAAAATGCAAATACGTGTTTGTTATTACTATGGTACCAAATTGATGGGAATATATAATAAATCAGTCAATATCCTATACAATTTTACATTATTTTTTTCAACTTCTCAAGCATAATTATATTTGATTAGGTTATTATATTAAAACAATTTATAATAAAATACATTTTAGTTATTAAATTTCTATAATTTTTTCAATGTTTATAAATTAAAGAATGAATTATGACTTTAACACTGGTTACAATAACAAATACAACTTGAAACTAAAGCACATAGTAAATAGCATTAAGAAACTTTATATTTGAAAATTATTTTATATTTTACATTATTATACAATATCAATTTTCTATTTGAAATAATATATTAATTTATTAAAAGTTATATAATAGAAAATAAAAATAAAATTATAATATTAATTTTTCAAACAATTTTATTTCTATATAATATATTGTAATGTAACATTGTGTTATTTATATATTATATTATTATTTTGTTATTGTTATTACTTGTTTATATATATAATATCATTTATAAATATGGCATGTAATCATTGATCGGACATTATACAGGGTGGAGAACGCTTAATTGATGGTTACTAGTGATTTGTTGTGTCACGATAACGAATATGATATTAATTAATATAATATGTAATTACTTAGCCAAGAAAAAGTAGTAATAGTCAGTGGGTGTTCAAACAAGTAATATTTGTTTTAATTTTTAAATCGCAATAAGCACAAGAAATATGGAGTATAATTACAATTTTTCTCCTGGCTTTGAAGTTATCTGGCGGACGAGTGATGATGAAGAAGTAAAAAATATGAATTGGTAATAAGTTAAATTACACCTTGACCAGTAATATAAATATATATATAGTTTATGTATGTTGATTTTTTCATATTATTTTTTTTCTGTCGAAGTTTTGTTGCTATATGCTTCTTGACACTAAATTAAATTATAAATTAATAAATTTTAAAATATTAAATTATAAACATGAATTGCATTTATTTTATTTTTTCATACAAATCCACAACGATCCATCCTTTAAGATTTTGGAAAGTGGTTAGCGACCTTATAAAAAACCTTTTAAACATAAATATTTTGATAAAAATAAATTTGTATTAAAACATATTATTTTAACAAGTATGTAATTTCATGCAAAAAAATAATTTAAAGTTATTTATACATTAGTAAACTTATTGGTGCTATAGCAGTATCTCCATGCAAATAATAATTAGTATCCATATTACAATTATTACAATCGTACTACAATAAAAATGCGTAATTTATATAATTTTACAGTTATAATAGTATAATGATTATATTCACTGTTCTTGTAAAACAAAAGTTGGACTGCAGAATATGTGAAATTTGAATTCATGATAATATATTATATATTTTCTTTAAACTTTGAAAATTAATAACTAAGTAAATACTTTATAGTAATTAATAATTCAACTTTTGAAATTTTCAGAAAAATACAAACAAAAATTTAATTTTTTTAATTTTAGATTTAAATAGTTAAATTATTTGTTTTATAAGAATGAAAATTGTTACTTATTCGTACATAAATAGATTTAATATCTGAAAAAAATCATTTTCCTGAAACATGTAATAGATCCCTGATATTGACACAGACAAATGCGGCCTGACACTCTGTATATTGTGCAGCAAGTAGGTAAATAATTAATATATTAAATTAAAAAGCACATGAATGAAGACAGTTGTACCTTCATTGTCACATGTAATGAGACATTGGTTTACTCCTAGCAATGAATAAATAATTCCTTTTTTTATAAAGATGGATGAATTATATTGAAAAATCTCTTTACATATGTGGTTTTAGACTTCTATTAATTACATTGGGATTATCTTGAGAAGAGCAGAAACTATAGATTTGTAAAAAAGTTGAACTTTGAATGGTAATTTTATATATGAATGTTGAGCACTTACTTTCAAAATTTGAATCTCAAATTGTAACATTTCATTGGAGACGTAAAAAAGTTTTAATATTGTTTTTAAAATCTTTGACTGTAGTATGTATTTAAATATTTTTAAAATTGAAATTTTGCCAATATCCTCCCACCATCATACTGAATTTCGTAAGACCATACTGGTTTGATTACTTATAGTTGTATTGTTTATTTTCTTTGGAATTTGAATATAATTTAAAAAGAATGATGGAGTATGACTAAGTTTCAGAGTGAGTGATGTATCAACCAACTTATTTTGATTAATTTAAATGTCAATTTATATTAATAAAATGATTCTTTATCCTAACGTCTACAGATAATTGTAAATCAATAGAAAATTGCATTGGGCTAGTATATGATGATCATATTTTTTTTATTGTCTGCGAAATCTGCTTGAACAATATCATACAATATTATTATTTGAGGATGACTGGTCTACCGTATTATGATATTGAATCAAAGAATGGAAAGCAAATACCACCAAATAGTACACTAGTCGAGATTTGAGAAAAAAGTTATGTACTTAAGCCACAATAAGAGATTTTTAATAGAAAAAAAAAAAAACTTTCAAGAGAAAATATGAGTAAATTAGAAAACATTTTGTAAAATCGACTGTTGGCATTATAACAATTAAATTTGGCGCCAATAATTGTATCATGTAAATAAATAATACCTATCATAAATTATGTTAAATTGTAAGTGAATTATTAATATAAATACTAACTGTTGTTGGCCAACGACTCATTTTCTCGCATCCGATCACTCACGTACAAGCACTCCAGACGTGGTTCTGTGTCGGAAACCGCAGTGAACATGGCAGTTCCGTCGTCGTGAGATCCGTCCACGTGGTCCACGACCGTTTCGTTAGCACTTTCGTGTTTTGTGTCGGACATAATGTACAAAGTGTACACTTTTATTGAACAATCGAATGTTGTTCTCGAGATATTAGACGCGTTTGAAAATTAAAAAATTTAGAAAAAAAAATTCAACAAGCGAATCGATATTCAACGCGACGTGCCGTTACCTTATTTACACAGTAAACATTACGGTACCGGTTACGCGAAAAACGACTGTTGACTGACGGTTGTCCGGTTAAGTTAGGTTATTGTAGTCGACCAGTCGGCCAGTCAGTCGAGTGAGAATGAAAAGTGGCCGCTGGCCAAAGTGTTGCAACTTTTCTACTAGGGGTCCTCAAAATCGTTAAGAAATTAAAAATCTCAAATGCGTTATTATCTAGTTGTTATCACATATAATAAGCAGCAAATACGAGCAACGAGCGCGTCATTCCGACTGTTCCGTATAGATTTCGTTTTACTATTTTACCCCAACCTGACGTATTTTCGCCACAGGGAGCGTAATGGTCAGCGGCCACATTTTCCCGACTTTAGTAAGGAACCACCTAACCTATAACTATTATAATATTAAAATTTTACCAAATCGAATGATAAACCGCATTACAATAATATAATTTAAAACATCACAATCACGAATTAAGACAGTTGACAGACAAATATAAATGACGATAAAGTTGTATAGATAAGTAAATGATGTCTGACCGATTATATTTCGTAGTGAAAGTGTATATATGTAGATTATTGGATTATTGACTCGTTCAAGGAATCATTAGTTCATTCGTATGAATAAAAAAAAAAGTGGGAAGGTCGATTTTGGATGTTCCTCCTTCGTCCCATCGGTCCTCGGAGAAATTAGTGGTTTATTATAATAAAGATTTTAATGCCATTAATGACATTGCATTAGAAAATACGATTCTAAGCGAAACACAATATAATCAGTGTTAGGAATGAATACGTTCATGAATATATACTAAACGATCCGCCGTGACGTCGTTCAATCGATATTAAAGCATGAACTTGAACGACTTTCATATATTTCGTGATTTTTAAAATTGTTATGTCTTATTATTGAGTACATTATTATTTTATATTGATCCATAATAAAAATATAAAATTTAAGTTGTTCCGATAAGATACGAGCATTGATACCGAAATCGATCAAAAATAAAAATTTAACTAATATTAAATCGGCCAAACACTCTAAATACACTTACAATCTGGACAGTGGCAAATTATATTTAATACTGTTTGGTGAAATATATACTTATAATTAGAGCCCGGAATATCACGGAAAGATCAGTATGCGATTTGTCACGTTGATTGTATAGATTTAATAATATTATTATTATTAAGTTTATCATTTATAACTTGGGATTATAATGAAATAAAACGTTTTATTGTAGTTTTGAAGATAGTTTTAAGTTTTATAACGTAAGAGCAGGGCTTAAAGTGGGAAAAAATTCCAGGGGGGACTAATGTCTCCATATAGTTTTAAGCGTTCCATATATCATTTTATGTCCCCAGAGCGTTTTGTAATGTGTAATTTGTTAAAGGGGACGCTTTTTAACCACCATTAGAGGTAGGGGGACTGAGTCCCCTTACGTCCCCCCCACTTTAACCCCTGCGTAAGAGTCAGTCTGTATAATATTTGTGTTTTGTAGTACTCCCTCAGCACGCGACTTAAACTGTTATACAAGTGGTACCTACTAATAATAATAAGTTAGTATGGAAATTATAAAAAATAATAAAAATAATGAAAAAATATAGTTGGATGGTTTTCTATTTTATACTAATCGTTTAAATTTCACATTCGTTGGAAATGTTCAAAGTATAGTTCTCTAAAATGTCCTGCCATTTTAACCACTACGTTGGATTATATACTTTTTAACCGGTACCTTTTTTCCGGGTATTTTTTTTCGTAATATTTTTTTTTCCTATTACCGGCCTACAGTGACGTAATTGGAATAAAAATTAAGAGGGGAGGGAGTCATTTATAGAAATTAATAATTATCTAATCTAAATTATTACAGCAGAAATAAATTTAACATTATATTAATGATAATTTTCTATTGCCTCCAACGACTCCGACTTCATTTGCAACAAATTCATCAATAACTTTATTTAAATCTGTTTCGATTAGACACTATCGATAGTACGCTGTATCTCAAAAATTGTCAAATTGCTCAGACGTTATTGGCTCAAAGTTATTCTTAAAGGGATTGAAAGCGGCGATGTTCATTCTCCATATGACACACATGAAAGATAGGGATTTAGATGTATTATATTTTCAACGTTACGATAGATCTCGTGATGCGATACGTTATCTTCTGAAAACTGATTTGAATTCGTCATCAAGTTTAATTTTTTATCGACTTTCCAACTATTTTGGAATTTGATTCCTAGGTCGTCCTAATTTTATTAAGCAAATTGTAGATTAAAAACGTGTAAACATTCAATTTTTGAACAATCTAGGATAAAAGAATGAGAAAGTCGATCTCTTCCAGTATCCAGTATAGAGAATTCAAATCTGTTTTTAAAACTCTTTTCGGATCACTAAATCCATCGTTACGTGGGAAATGCGTTTTCATAAATTTTTGAAACAATAGCTGAATATTTACACGTGTATGCGCTTGCGATTGCTGCCAGTATACCCGACACTGTGTACGATTGATTCGAACGAATTTACTCACACTTATAATCATTTACGTTTCACACAAATACACTGCGTAACAATAAAACATTTATTATTGCCTTTACACGATTCCTTAATAAATAGACGGATTGGAATCCCCTTAAATAATGTTTCAAACGTCTTAAACAAGAAAATGGTCTCACACATGCTACAATATTTATTGGTATAGTCAAAAATATTTTCACTATTATTTTGTTAAATTACATAATCCTACTTGTATGTCGTTGGATGATAAATTTACATATTACATGATTTTATTGGAGATATTAAATTCTCGGAACTTTGTTTTGTAATATTGATCAATTGCTCGCTTATATAATATAAGAATGATTTTATCCATACATTGTATTACAAGATTTGTTATTACTGCAAAAGCATAGGTATATGATCGTATTCTGAAAAATTATGAAATTTATTCTAGAATCATAATTTAGAGGGCCGGGTAAAATAATAACTTTGCCCTTCAGTAAAATCACAGAGGAGCATTTGCCCCCTCCCACAATTACGCCACTGTGTACCTATATACACTGTTGATTACGTGTTATGTGTGGAAAACTGACTAATTTTTAATAAGAAATGTGTATTTTATGATGCATTTTGGTATTTTTCGGGTAAGAAATATAATTTATATGCATTTATACCGAAATACTACAGCTAGGTTAGCTATATAACGTCCAAATCGTAGATTAAGACCGGCTGGACCGCGGCGCAGTATATTTTTAAACGAATAAAACCTACCAATATGATAATACTAACGCCGGAATAAGAAAGCAAACAATATATCATTATGCAAAATAAAAATACGATATTATTTTCTGAGTAGCTGAATTTCTCTCTCTCACTTCTTTGCAATCGACCATTAAGATCATACATTCAAACATATATCTTGCCATTTCACTCTATCCATCGCTATGACATTCCATTCGGCCCTTGGATCTATTGTTTGTACGTTCTTCCTGAATTGGTCTTCCCATCTTAGTCGGGGTCGTCCCAAGGATCTCTTTTCTTGGGGAGTCCCACATTGAACCATTCGTATTAGAGTTCCTTATTTTCTCCACGCATGTCCTGCCCAGTGGAGTCTCCTTTTTTTAATTTCTCTAATTATATCCAGCATTTGGTACAACTGTTTAAGCTCCTCGTTTTTTCAAATCCTCCTTTCCCTCGTGGTATCATCGGTACATGGTCCGAAGATTCTTCTTAATATTTTTCTTTCAAATATCAATAGTCCGTTTTGATCTGATTTCCGTAAAGTCCATACTTCACAACCGTACATTACCACTGGACGGATGAAGGTGCGATACAGTTGTATCTTGAGGTTCTTTGATATCGCTCTCAACTTTAACAAATTACTTAGTCCGAAGTAGCATTTATTAGCGGATTGGAGTCTTGCTTTAATTTCACTAAGTTCATCGTTTTTTTCTGTCAAAATCATTCCCAGATATTAGAACTCTCGCACTCTCTGAAACATGTACTGTCCAACTTCTAAAAATGGGTGGACATGAATCGCGAGCTCTCCTATCTGCATGATCAGATACTCCGTTTTCTCAGCATTTACTTGTAAACCTATTCTTTTTGCCGTATAAGTTTTTCCGCTTGCTCACTGAGACTTTTCTTATTTTTCGCAAGTAATACTATGTCGCCTGCATAGGCCAATACTTCTATTATGCGACCTCCCAAATGTGCTCCGTTATCTTCAACACGGCTCTCCCTGATGACCTTTTTTAATGCTATATTAAATAGTATGGTTGACAGAGCATCCCTTTGTCTCAAACTAGTCAATACTGATATCCCTTGTGATAACATATTGCCAACTTTGATCTCAATTTCCGTGTGTAAGATGTTTGCTTTTATCAGATTAATTAATTTCTGGGGCAATATTGAACTGTCTTAGTACATTCAACAGAGATCCTGTATGTAAATAATCATACGCCTTCTTGAAATCAATAAATAGTACATATACTTCTGTGTTAAACATTTTTTGGAAAATTTGTTTCAGAATAAATATCTGTGGTGAATCTTTTTTGTCTAATATCTGCTTGATAATCTCCTAAAAAATGTTCTGCCCACGGCTTAATTCTATTTAATATACATTTGGATAGCATTTTGTAGGTAACCTTTAATAGAGGGATACCGCTATAATTATCACACGACTGCTTATCTCCCTTTTTGTGTATAGGGTAAATCAACGCTATTTGCCATTCCTCCGGAATCACTTCTTTTATTAGCTCGGACATATATTCAAGCAAGCCATTTCCCATACTTTTAAGTAACTCTCCTGATATACCTTCCTCTCTCTTGCCTTATGATTCTTTAAGTTTCTTATATGTTCCTGAATTTCCTCCCTACTCGGTACTAGGCAGATTGTATCATTAGTTTCCATATTCTCAATGTGGAATAAACTATCTGGTGTATTACAGTTCAACAGCTGCTTGAAATAGTTCGGCCATTTATTTGCTATCTTTTCTTTCGATGTGATTAACGTTCCATCATAATTTTTGAGAACTTTCTCCGGCTGCTTATATTTCTTACTTAAGAAGTTAACTTTTTTATATAGGTCTTTTGTATTATTACTAGCCAAATCCTGTTCTGCCTCCTTAAGTATGTTTTGTAAATATTTTCTTTTTTCCCATCTTAATATGTTAGTATGTTACTCACTTCCCATTGTCTCATTTTTAATCTTTCTAACTTCTCCACATTCTCAGTGTCGGACAACTATAAATTTTTAGCATTCCTTTTTCTTTCTATGGCTTCTTCGCAAATATCATTAAACTAGGATTTCTTCTTTGTTTTTTGTTTCCCTATTGATTTTACTGCTTCTTTTTGAATAAGTTGTTTTACTGTTTTCTACCTTTGTTCCACTTCTATGCCTGACCCATTTGTAATCATCGTTTAACTTTCCTTCTCTACCTTTTTGAAAATTCTCGACTACCGTTAGATTGTTAAGGTTCGTGATGTCAAACCGTCCCATGGCTCCTTCTCTTTTTATTTCTTGTCTTCTTTTTAACTTCACTCGAAGTCTGCCTGTCACAAAAAAGTGATCCGAATTGCTGTTGGCTCCACGTACAGTTGTTACATCTATAATACTGTTATTAAATCTTTCATTTACCAGTACATGGTCTATTTGGTTCACTAGTCTTTCATCCGATGATCTTCACGTACCCTCGTGTATCTTTTTATGTGGAAACATAGTACTTTTAACCCTTAGATTTCTTCCCGTTGCCAAGTCTATAAGTCTGCACCCATTATCATTTGATAACTGGTGCAGACTATGCCTTCCTATTATCGTTTTAAAAAATTCATCACGTCCGATTTTTGCATTAAAATCGCCTAATATGATTTGTATACAGCCCATTGGAATTTTATGCAATGTATTGTCTAACAACGAGTAGAAATCATCTTATTCATTTTCATCCTAGTTCTTCGTAGGTGTATGTACATTTACGAAGACTACTCTAAACCATTTTATATCCAGTGCCAACATCGTTAATCTAGGATTTATAACTTTAAAACGTTTTACGGCTGTTAGTAATTTGTTGTTTACCGCGAATCCACTTCCAACTTATCTTCTTCCGTCACAAGCACCAAAAAATAGCGTTGTATTACTTATTTGCATTGAGCCCGCATCTTGCCACCTCATTTCTTGTAGTGCCACTACTCTTAACTTATATCTTTCTATCTCTTTAACTACTGTTCCTACTGCTCTAGGTTTGAATAAAGTGCGTACATTCCCGGTTCCAAAATGTAAAGCTGATTTCCAGTTTTTCAGTCTATAGTCCTTAGATCCACAATTTCGAGACAAATTTATGTTTGATTCCTAAACAAAGGATTTTTACAGGATAGGTGGACAGACTATCGTTAACTCCATTATACCCATGAAGAGAGTAGCTCAAGGCCCCGGGTTCACTAAACCCGTAGTACTAATTGCTTAGTACCCCCCTGGGAGTAAGTATCTAAATATTTAACAAAAATATGTAATATCGACTATAACTTAAAACAGTCGGATAGTTTTGAAACATATAAATATAAGGGCTTTGCGACACTTGCCACACTATGGTTTATAATATAATATAATATATCCTTAAATATAGCAGCTCTAACTAATAATAATACATAACGTCATATGAGTAATGTTCAATAAGTTCATCGTCCATGTTATTGTAGATAATGAAGGGTGCGTTTGTATATTATGTATCGGCGCGATAAAATACGTAAAAAATAAAGGGGAGCCGTGCAGTGGTGGCGCGAACATTTTTAGTTGGAAGAACAGCTGAATATTTGGCCTACCCCCATCACAAATTTATAAAAAAAAAAATTAAAATTGTTTTAGTATATAAATTTATTTATTTATGTTTCTAAGTGTATTAAATGTATTACATTATGGATAAAACATTGACATGTTTTGCTGTAATGCTGTGTTTATAATATTTACATTACAAAGAATTCAGCGAGATCATTATTATGCAAATAGAGAATTCAATTACCTACACTGGCAAAATTGTGGGGGAGGCAAACAGGGGCCTCCTTAAACGTGATGTTTCAATAAAATTGAATGTCTTTAACGAATCACAATCAGATCATTAAAAGTATACGTATTTTTGTCTAGATTTTTGGTCTTAAATGACTAAAATGCAACGGGTATCCAATCCCCTTAATCAAAAACTTTATTTTAAAAATATTTAAGTCTTCAGCAACATATGCTGTAAAAGTCTAGCTACAACTATGATAATTTTAAATATAGTTCATTTACCTGAACAATTACAGTAACACTGATTTAAGTCTTTTTTTTTAAAAAAAAAAAAAAAGATTAATAAATTATTGATAAATTGGAATTGGAAATATCTATAAACAATGAAAATAAACCTTCTCTTGTAACATATGAAGTTCTATTACAATGGATATACTCATATCAACTACCTATACCATTGTCAACTAGTGAGCTACGTGTCCTATCTATTATCCAACTTCAATAATCATTAATTTGTAAATTGTGTTTAAGTACCTCTTGTATATTACAAAGAAATTGTATTTATATATCAAGTAAGTACTAAGAATTTGTTTAAAGGATTCAGTCTGCCAAACAATGATGTGTGTAAATCAATAATTACAAGTTTGTGCATACAGATTTTGTAATAATAATTTTAATTCATTTTCTATGGATATATAAACATTAAGCAGGTACCCACACAGTAGGTACTATGTATAGACAATGTACATTTAATATAAATAATAATATGTGTATAAATTTCTTAAGTACATACAACATACATAAACAACAAATTATAATAATAAATATTCATACTTGATCCAAATGCAAAAAACATAAATTCTATAAATTAATAAATATAATAAATATTAATAGTTTTAGCATTAGCATTAACCTAGATATTATTATTAAATATAATTATTATAATATTAAATATATGTATTCAAAATTTTTATAATAGGTAGGTACAAATTATTTTATAATTACAATTGGTATATTCATATGTGTGCGTAGACGTTGATGGCCGGGGAGACAGAATTTTTCCGAACAAAATAATATTTGAAAGTTGAGGTATAGATCATAGATACAATAAATCTATTAAATAATAGATAAGGAGACGTTGTCCCCAATAATATTACATATGAAGCCCATATAGTCATATAAGATATAGATAAAAATACAATATAATATTTACACAATAAATCACTTATATTTTCAATTAGAAATATTATTTATGCAATATACTCAAATAGTCAAATTAAACATTAAATAATAATGTATAATAAATTTTTAATTTATTAAATATCTATATTTTTTTCATAATTACTTAATGAAAAAGCAACTACTTACTGCATTTACAATAATTAAACTCAATCGATGTGCAAAGCACCAAACATATGTAGCACTGGGATTATGCTCTTTTATTATTGCCTGTAATCCATTATAAGCACCTCTCATGGATGCGGCTCCATCATATGATTGCCCAACAAGATGATTTTTCCAATCAATATTCATTTCATTAAATATTTCTTCTAGCATAGTAAAGAGATGTTGTTCTGTTGTTATAGCAGTTTCTCGAACAGCAACAAGTTGTTCGTTTCTGTACAGTCTGTAGTATTTTTATTAAAGTACCTTAATATGATCGATATATGTTCTTTCTTAGAAATATCAAATGTAGTGTCTAATGATACATTAAAAAATCTTGCCTCTAGAAGTTCTTTATGTATAGTGTCTTTGATGTGCATAGAAATAGACTGAATTAATTGATTTTGACGTTGCCAAGATAAGAAATTATGAATTCCTTTCCCTTTAATTGTACTTGAGTGATGTAAGATAACAAACCAGGAAAGTATTTGACCAACAATATAGCTAGATCTTTAAAATTTCCCATAAGTTTTTCATTACATCTTTCTCTATGGCCACGAAATGGCAAACAATGTCTTCCAAGATACAAGGTAATGTCAATTAAGTGACGTACAATTTCTTTATTTAATGCTTTATCTAAATTTTTTTTTCTTCTAAAGATGGTAGAATAGGAAAATGTTTCCCTATATGCTGCTTTTATTGATGATATTATGTGATGTTCGGATGTTTCATGAATAATTATTTTTGGTAATCCATTTTTCTAGTTACAGAAACCATCACGTGACCAATTTGTTTTAATGTTTTTTTTCAAAATAATGCACAATAAAAACAGTAGAGTTTATTTTCAGTTATTGAGTATGTTATCCATTTTCTTTGTACACGTTCATCACTTGGTAATTGTTTCCAATACCAATTATTGTGAAAAGATCTCCCTAAATGGTCTTTTGGAAAACATTTATTTGACATTTCATATGCACTTGGTTGTGATGGTCCAAGTTTAAAAAAATGATCAACTATTTCAGAAGTTATATTTTGTATTCGACTAAACACAACAGGGTCATTTTTTAAGTCTAACACTGAAACAAAATCAAATAAAAATATTAATCTTTTTACAAAATTAATCAAATAGTATTACATAAAAAATCAAAGTTTTATAAAATACCATATTGATACTTTGTGGATTCAAACCTTAAAAATATAATTGCTTAATGTTGTACATGATGGTCTCACCGTGTTTGTATTTATCAATACCTTGATCTAATACCAATTTTTAAAATCTATATAACTCCACAAGATACATTTTTCATTATTATAATTTTTTTTTTTTGAGTACCTACTCATTTTTTTCACATTAATTAAGATTTTGAGATAGCCAATTTATAGATTTTATTTTTCTAAAAATATTAATAGTTAAATTATTAATGTTTGTAAAGTATTTACTTGATTATTAATTTTTAAAATTTTAATTATATTATTATTTTATAATCAATTAATATATTCTATTTAAACTGTAGAGTTTCAATTATGTTTAAATTATAACTATATTATAATTGATTTAGTCATTATTAATGAAACTGATTAATGATAGCATACAGGTAAAATTCAATTGATCGAATAACTCTTAATTAGTCAAAAATGATATTGCCACACAACGTAACATTCACTAACCATTTACTGACACACTGTTCAGCGTTAGATTGACCAAAATTAATTTATTTTTAATATTTTCATTTAATTATAAATCTGAACTGTATTATATTATTTTTCCAATTATTTTGATATATTAAATTTGAATATTTATAGTTTTTATAAAAGTGATGATTTTATAATATGAATGGAAATTAATTTACATAATATAAAATAGGAGTAATTTATTTATACAAAATTATTAGTTAAAAAAAATTTAATTATTATTGTTCAATTAAATAATTTTTGTGATAAATAAATATTATCTTAAATATTTATATATTCATAAAGACGTATTAAAGTAATAAGTAAAAATTGATAGTTTATTTATGGTAAAAAAATAAAAATATTTAGTCGTAATTTTAATTTTGTTCAATAATAAATAAATTATAGATTAACTTGTAGATATTAAATTAAAAAAAAAAAATCTTATAATAGAATTTACTTACATTGTTTTTCATGATTTTTCAAATATATTTTCTTAATATTTTAAACTTCATCTATAACATAAAAAAAAGATTAAGTTGTATAATATATTATTTAGTCACATTTTTATGCAAAGATTTTAATCAATAGTAAATAAATAAATTAACTAAATAATTTTTTAAAAAAAACTATATACATAAATTACTTACTTTCTTGTTCACAATGTTCCAAAACTAAATTGTTAATATTTTCAACTCGTCCTATATTATTTATATATATATAAAAAATTAAAATATATTTTTGGTTATAATTTATATATAAATTTAAATTCAAAATAAATAGTAAATCTGATTAGAAATATAAAATTTAAAGAATATTTTAAATATAATTATTTACTTTCTTATTTATTATCTTCCAATACAAAATTCTCTACATTTTCAAGTTTTTCAACTTCATCTATTTTATAAAAAAATATTGTATTACAATTTATACAGAAAGTTAAATTAATAAAAACAAAACTAAATGTATTTTAACTACTTACGTGTTCATTTTCATGGTTTTTCAAAACATTCTTATTATTTTCAACATTGCCTTCATCTAGTATGTTATAAAAAAAAATGTATGATATTAAATTTTATATCTATGCTATAAACACTACTTCAAAAATATAAGTTTTTATTTTTATAAAATGTAAGACATAAGTATTAAAATTAAATAATAGTTAGGGAATTTAATTAATTTTTTTACCGTATTAAATAAATTCTAACAAAATCAATGTTATCATTTGTTAATATTTTAATAATGTAATATAATCTAAATTTTAACAGTTAAAAATTAAAACTGTTTATTAAAATATTTAGTGATTAGTCAATAATATACTAGAGATCTCAGAATATCGTATTTTCTATTGTAATAATTTAGTTTATTTTTCTTAAAAATTAATTTAGAATTAACCAAAATCAAATATGATTAATCAAATAACAGAGTTTTATTTTTAATAAAAAAAAAAGTAATTTCTACTTAGTTATTAGTACTTATGACTAATGGCTATTATTTAGGTCAGTACCATTTGTAATTAGTAAATTAAATTAAATTTATAATTAGTGTCTAGTATTCACTGAAAAAATAAATTTAAATTTCTAAACATTTATTTGACTTACCTTCATTAGTGTTATTTACAGTTGTAGTGGTATTGCATGCATTAAGATTAGTTCGAAAGAATTTATTTATTTTTTAATAAATCATTGATAATTTTCTTTTTTTACATGAACTTAAATGTAATTGTTTATTGAGTTTATTCATATTAAGCAAATATTTTCCACAAGCACAAATATTGTCTGACATCTGTAATAATAATTTACTTATTTTTAAAATTACAAATAATAAAAGTTAAAGTCAAGTGGGAATGTCGATTGTGATTTGTTGTTTTTCTTGCATACGAAGACTTAAAACCTATATCAGAACAACTTTGAGACCACAAAAGCTGTATAATATAGCTATGTTACAAATAGAAAGAAATCAAGTTATAGATTCTGAAATTTTAATTGACGAATTCAATGCAACAGAAACTGTACATAGAAGGCGTTTAAGTTAAATTTAATGTAATGATATGTATTATAGTAGTCAAAGTGTTGATTTATTATTTTATATAATAAAACTTACGTATTATTACTGATCATATTAAATTGTGTAAAAATATTTGTATATATGAACTAGATAATATATATAGATATATTATTCTCGTATATAAAAAAGTGGGAAGGTCGATTGCGGACGTCCCTCCTTTGTCCCTTCGGTTCTCGGAGAATTTAGTGGTTTATTATACTTAAGATTTGAATGCAATAACATTGCATTAGAAAATATGATTCTGAGCGAAATTCAATATGTTACAATATGCCATACTGATAATCCAATCCAAAATTTTACCACGTGTATAAATTACGAATGTAAATATTTAAAATAAATTTCAATTTCCTACGATCTAAACTTATTTAGTTATCAAGAAATAAAATAATGAAACCGTAATTTTGCCAATTTTTAAGAATTCCTACTTTAAAAGCTTACGAAAAAAAAAAAATGACAGTCACGATATTCAAAATATTTTGTAAAAATATTAAGTAGTATATGATTATACTTCGACAAAATTTTCAAAGCGATAAACCAAAAATTGCCGGAAATATTAAACATTTTTGGAAAAAAGTTCAAAGTTTTATACTTGGCCAAATAATCAACGGATCCGTTCCAAAATTGTACCACATATGTATATTACCTATGATAATACTCAAAAAAAATTATGATTGTAAACAAATACCTTTATGATGTTGAGAAAATAGGTTTTATAATTATATTATTATCATATAACAAATACAATATATGTTATACAAAAAACAGAATTGTGTATAAGGGGGGGGGGACACTTAATATTAAAATTTTACGTAAATACGTCAAAGATATATAACAAATATGTGATAAACATATAACAATAAATAATTATTCAAAGATTAACGACCTGACCGGAACTGTCCGTAATAGTTCTGATTGACCGTTAAATGATGTGGGCGGATAACATCAGGAGCGCAACGCCGACAAAAAATTACGCGTTCGTATGCCGACGACGAGCTCGGCAAAACAGAGTGCAACGATGCAATGTCAAACACACGGGCCCAGGGCACCAACCTATAATTGGGGGCCCAATGACAAAAACTGAAAAATATGTAGAAAGAAAATAAAACGATTTTGTTATGATAATAATCAATAATGATCGAACATTAGATCGATTTTTTGCCAACAAAAAGGCAAGCAAAAATAATTTTTTAAAGTGACCATAATATTATTTTTTTCGATTTTTTATTAACCGTTAATGTTAATGTATAGTGTGTTTTATTTGATAATTATTTATAATTAAAATGAACAAAAAAGGTTACAAATTTTTACATTTATTTACTCGTAAATACATACCTGTATGTGTTTTAATTATGTTAACCTTACCATGTAATACATAATATGTATGAGTAAAAACTCAAAATTCCAAAGGATGTTTTCAAATATGTAAAAATTTATTTTCAATAGTTAATATTTCAATTTTCAAGAGGGTGGGGGGCATTAATTTTATTTACACACGGGCCCAAATTGGTGTAATTGCGGCACTGTGCACGCTGCACGTACACTATTAATGTTCCGATTGAGGATTAATAAAAATAAAATTCTAATTGCACCGTAAGACAATGCATCCGTGCGTACAATGAGCAACCCGGATGTAGAATTCAATCACACATTTAAAAGACAGGTGATGATTGTCGTTTACCAAGTGAAACAATACTAACTACGTAAATCGAACCGAATGATAGATCAAACATTCAACACTATCAAACGGTCGTATAAAGATATACCCGATGTATCCAGATTAATTTTTGTTTCGGCTAAAAGCGTTGTAACAGAAAGAAAACGCGCACGAAAACAAACCGATTATTTGCTGTCGCGCATACACGTCGATAGAAAAAAAAAAATACAAAATTCACACAAAAAAAGGAATAATAAAAAACGAATAACAACTAAAACTAACAAAATGACGACGGCTACAGCCGCCCAGGGATCGTACGCACGATCACAGGGATTATACAAATATATGCATCTACCGGGCGCGTCGCTCTATCCGTACCAAACACTTTTCTTACTCACCCTGACAACCCTCCTCGTCGTTTAAAACGTAATTGGTTTTGCGATCTATTAGTTTCAAGTAAGTTGAAGTAGTGTCACTGGACGCCCCCTTCCATCATGCCATCTAGTTATTTGTATACAAATGTTCATCTTATTTGCTTATTGTTTTATTTAATTACAGATTGTAAATATATATAAAAAAAAAAAATTTTTAAAAAATGTCAATATAATAACGAAACCTTTCGGATTCTAATAACATTAAAAATATTGTTTCCAATTATTTCTATAACATAGCTTGTCTGTATATTATAAAATCAATGCGTGTACTTACGAGTATGTGTAGTAATCAGGCCAGACTCAAGCGTTCAAACACATCTAGGCAAACTTAAGGTTTGCCGCCTTTTATACATAAATGCAACGTATATACGACGTCAAATAATCTGAAATGTCGCCCCTAAATAATGCCACACTAGCCGATATCGCCTAACCCCTGAGTCAGGCCTAATAATAGTAATAATTATTAGTAGTAATGTAAATGTTAAACATTAGTAATAATGGTCAAGTGTGTAGTCAAAAGGGTATTAATTATAATTAACGGTATTATTTTATGATTATGCTATAATAATAAATTTATTTAAAAATACACAGCTCACAAGTCATGTTATATGTATATTTGTTTTATAAATATTATTAAACTATGACTAATAGTTATTAGTTTATTACTATATTAAATGTCTATAAGGTATATGATAGAATGTGTGTACATATTGCAAGTATCATTTATATTATTATATATTTTTGAATTTCCACATTTTTCATATCATCTAGTTATCGGATATCCACCCTATTTAGAATGGGGGGCAGCTGCCCCCCTTGAAGAGTACTTCCGGCACCACTGCAATAACCTAATTACATATTATAATTATATCTACGTAATTATATTTATTATTTCATTCAATAATAGTAATAAATAATAATAAAATAATAAAATAATAAAATCAGCCTTTGGTATATGTTATATACATATTATCGTTAAGAATATTATGCAAATAATTATGTACCAGAAACTTATGGGTTAACTTAATATGGGTTATGTGTATAATTACTTATTGAATAAAATATATAAATTAAATACTTAACTATAGTTAGGTTAGGCTTCTCTCAGTTACTATTAATAATTTAAAAGTCTCAATTAAATAAATTAATTAAATGACATCATTAATATTTATAGTATTAATATTAATATATATTAGTCTATTCGATAATAGTAATTATAGCCTTTGGCCATGTTATATACATATTATCGTTTAGAATATTTTACAAATACTTCAATACCAAGA
>CM023362.1:21460501-21490813 GCA_013282895.1 Eriosoma lanigerum | reverse complement strand
CTCCCCGGCCATCAACGTCTACGCACACATATGAATATACCAATTGTAATTATAAAATAATTTGTACCTACCTATTATAAAAATTTTGAATACTTATATTTAATATTATAATAATTATATTTAATAATAATATCTAGGTTAAAGCTAATGCTAAAACTATTAATATTTATTATATTTATTAATTTATAGAATTTATGTTTTTTGCATTTGGATCAAGTATGAATATTTATTATTATAATTTGTTGTTTATGTATGTTGTATGTCTTTAATACATTTATACACACATTATTATATATATTGAATGTACATTTTCTATTAATAGTACCTACTGTGTGGGTACGTGCTTAATGCTTATATATCCATAGAAAATTAAGTAAAATTATTATTAAAAAATCTGTGTGCACAAATTTGTAATTATTGATTTACACACATTATTGTTAGACAGATTGATTCTTATAAACAAATTCATAGTACCTACTTAATATATAAATAAAATCTCTTTTTTAACATAAAAAAGATACTTAAACACAATTTACATTAATTGGGCAATTGTACGAAAGTATAAACTTTCAGGGGGCAACAACTCTGTCTTCTGTATATTTGGCGAGATATTTGTACACAGATGGAAGAGTACCTATACTTGTTTTCTGGAATGGAAGCACAGACAAAGTAATAGTAAAAAGACTGAAAGTACCATGTAACTATAAGACTCTAGAGATAACCGCGTACAGCGATGAAAATGATAATAATTTTAATTTAAAATTAGTCAATATGGAAAATAAACAGGTAATACTTACAAAACATATAGGACACAAAAATAAAACCGGGAGATTGTTAAAACTAGAGGAGACGCATGACGTGATATGTACAATCATACATCAAAATATCACACATTATCATGATCCCGTTACTGATGTAATATTTACAAAATGTATTTTTAACTACATTGTAAAAGAATTAGGACCTAAGAAAATATACAATATATGTAATAAAATACTAACCAAACTATATTAATCAAAATTATACTAACTTAACTATGTTAATCATATTATTGTCACTAACCTTCTATCTATATATGTATATATATATATATATATTGTGTATTTAAAAGAAATTGTAATACTAACATTATATAAAAAAAAAAAAATTATCCTATTGTGTGTTCCATAATAATAATCTATTAATGTAATAAGAAAATTCAGTTAAGAAAATATTGTAAAGATTTCTGTTTTGCAGACAGAAACCTTTTTCTTTGTGGGGAGGTGTTATGGATCTAGATCCTTTACCAAGCCACCACACTTTAAAAAACAGTATATTTTTAAATAAATTGTATTTAATTTAATAATAATTTAACCATAAGTATTTCCGTTAGAATAATATACTATTGATAAACAAACTAGGAAATAGGATAACCACATTTGTGATATCATAGGATTATATGTATAAAAAGTCACACAGTAATAATTGTTAACGATAGAATATCGAGAATAGGGTGACCAATAAGTTATTATAAGCTCCCACGAAGTGATTAATGTAAATGATATTAACTATCTATTCGAATACGAGAAGGACAATCTGTTTTCTACGAATTATAATTACAACGGAAGGCAGATAGGAATAGATACATCCCATGAAGACAACCACAGGAAGACAGAAGTATTATATAAGGGAGCCAAACACCAAGCCAAAACAGACGACTGGAAGCAACGTACTGAACACCACCACAGATGACTACATAAGAACGAGTCGTAATACGTCAGATATTTGTGCTTTATTATAACTTTGTTTCTCTGAGTAAATTAAAATTGAATAAAATAGTATATTGTTAAAATCGTTGAGTTAACTTTATTCATTCTAATACGGATCAAGTTGAACAGGGTTGGCACGCAACAAATTAATGATTATTGAAGTTGGGTTACAGGTAAGACACATAGCTCATTAGTTCTTAATAGTATAGGTAGTTGGTTTGAGTATATTCATTGTAATAGAACTTCATGTTACAACATAAGGTATATTTACATTGTTTATAGATATTTCCAATTCCAATTTATCAATAATTTATTATCATTAATCATGTTTAAAAAAAAAAAGAATTAAATCGGTGTTACTGTAATTGTTCAGTTAAATGTACTTTATAATTATCATAGGCGTAGCCAGACTTTTACAGCATGTGTTAGGATACAGAAATTATCGAAAAATCCCCCCTTCGACGAACGTCATCGTTTATCTGTTTCCGGTCCACCCACCACTAACACTTCCCCTATCCGGACAACAGAAACTTTTCTTCTCATGACTTTCTCCATGAATTCTATAGTATATTCCGTGTTTCAATTCTTTTCGGCTATAATAGGCGTGTCCGCAATAGGGTATTCTTGCTATTGTCCCGACAATAAATCTACACACGTGCTAAACAATCGCTTAGACCGCAAAACATCGATCGATGTCCATTGAAACCCATTGATTCTTCGTATACGAGTCGCGATTTTCGTCGTTGTCCAAAATACGGAAATTATCGTTATACCTTATATACCTATGACACATCTGTATATTCAGTTTAATTAAAATAATACCAAGTCCAATTTCTATGTATAATAATAATTTAGTAATCGTCGAAAATGTATAATTTTATACTATAAAAACCGAGCGTTACAGATAAATAATAAAAACACCGGTCCAGTCAATGGAAAATTTGTTATAATATTATTGTTTAATAATCATAATTGTATAACGCGGCGCGTTCACGCACGCACGCGCATACATATCTGAACTATTATTTTCACTGTTTCGCCTGTAAGTTCTATACCTATTTGTCTAATAATATTTGTGCTCTAATAACCAAATTATTACATAATGACTGTCGGCGCTAATCGCCCTCATATACCATTGTATTATAACATTATTGTTACCATTATTATTAATTGTTTATTTAATAAGAATTAACTTATGATATAAATACTAATGATGTCATTAAATTTATTTATTCAATTGAGACTTTTAAATTATTAACAGTAACTGAGAGAATAATGGAACTATAGTTTAAGCATCGAATTTATGTTTATTTTTTCATTAAGTAATTATGATAAAAATATAGATATTTTATTAATTATATATTTAAAATTTATTTTCAAATTGTTGTATTCCAAATTGCATCATCTAATAATCTATTGTATTTAAAATTCTAATTTAAATATATGACAGATATCTACGAATAAGGAATGTGAATCTGTGATAATTATATAAATAAAAAAATAATATATAAGAAATAATAATATAATATATTTAGAATAAAAATATTATGATCGAGGTTGATCAGTGAAAAAATCCATCATTAAAAATTAATTAAAAAATATATATAATCTAGCACATAATTATGGATTATAATTGATTATAAATACTATTTATTGACATATGGTATTGCGTTCTTTTTTTACATAATGATGAGCGCACAACAAATTTTGGCGACCGAGGCGGTCCGATATTCGGATGTTTCTCTGTATATTTTGCATAATAAAATATTATGTATTATTAAAGAAATCCTCAAAACTTTTTAACTACCTATCGACAAAAGAAAATTAATACATCCAAAACTATATTGTATTTTTATTCACGCTGTTGACGATCTTGTTGGTTTTTCGTTATGGACCGGCTGGATTGTAAAACGATGTACATTAATACACCCTCGATCGTCCTGGTACTTATTAATGATGAGTTTCATTGATATGGTCGCCGACTATGCTCGAGCACTCCACGTCCGCGAAATTGGCACCGCCACTATGCGCTATCGATTCTAAATCTATGCCGATATTTTGCAATATATTCGCACAGATTATCAACGTCAAAATTAGAATTCGCAAATTCATCCTTTTCCACAATAACATATTTCAATTGACAGTGTATAATTTGAATGAAATATAATATAACACAATGTAATGATGTTAAGGCGAGTGTTTTTATTTTATATATTTATTATGTATTATACGTGTATGGTGAAGGACCGCTCGGTCGAACCGAGAGGACGATAAAATACAAAATCGAAAAAAAATTTCCTGAAAATAATAAAAATAAAATGTGAGGTGTTACCGTGTTTTGCCGGCGGCGGCAACGACAAGGAACGGAATCAAGTTACACGCTGGGAAATATGCCGTCGAGTTTAGTTATTTGGGGGGGACTGGATGTCTCTGTGGTCCGATAAAATAAAGTGCAATGACCGCAGTGCGCACAAAAGTCGGGCATAAACTTAATCCTAACAATAAACACACAACTTGCGTACTAAACTTAAAACTACGACGGTGACTGGTAACTGGAACCGATACGGTCTTTCGGGAGGACGTGGATCTCGGAGACCTTGGCGACCTCTCACACACCTCCGGATGCCTGCGGACTTACGCAAACGACATCAGTCGTCACAACAGACACAGCAGTTGAGCCAACGGTACCGTATATTATATTGAAGTTGAGACGATAGACGATATATTTCAAAGAAAGAAAAAATTTATTAAACACTGGTGATAATGGTCAAAGGTTTTGGTATATTAAAATGTCTGGTGACGAGGTGTTGCCGCACTGGCAGACGACAAAAAAAAAGAACAACGTAACCGCAATGGCGAACAGAACAAGAAGAAACACAGCGTAATAATTTAACACGAAAAACAGAGATAATATAGAATGATGATACTTATAAATACGCAACATTTAGGTAAATAAAATTCACGATAAAGGAAAGGTAATGAGGGAAAGATAAGGAAGGTCGTCACGGCAGCGGCGGCGATCGCAACGACCGTACACGCCGTCTGTTCTGTGCGCAAACAATACGTAAAATATAGGAGTTCAAATACAAAAATCACCATTTAACTACAGATTACTTGATTTTTGTGTTTTAAGAGCCTAAAATCACTATTTCAAGAATAAATAATGATCCGATTAACACTAATAAAGAATGCGTTAGGTAAAAAAGTTAATCAATCTACTTGGTACTTTTTTTACCTAATTTTCAAAATTTTAATTTTATTGCGGGAAAGGGAGAAAGTTACAAATTCTAATTTTTACTTTGCGAATTGGTGCAAATATAAGTTGCGAAATATTATCATATGTTTAAAATCGATAGCGCAAAACGCCAATTTCGCGGACGTGAGCACTTCGGGAAAAAATATAATAGAGTAATATTAAATACGTTTGTATAAATATATATATATATATATATATATTACACACAATTACGTATTAAAATTATTTAATTTATCATTATAACTTCGAAATACACTATTTAATTTTATGTAGATAAATTATCTGTGATTGTATTATATTAATTAAAATCAATAATCAAATAGTGTTAGTTTTTAACACTAAACTTTATATAAGGAATTTAATGAAACTATTAACCGTTATATTTCTAGCTTAAAAGTTGAATAGTAGAGTTTTTAAAAAATAAGTTGAACTTGGAAAATCGAGAATGTCTCAGGAAATATGGCTACAATTATATCTGTGGTTATTATATGATCCTGTGAAAAAAATGAGTTTTGTTCGATATCTAAAACTACTGATGAAAACAAAATTAATGATGCAGATTTTTCTGTGACTGATCAACATTCTAAAAATGCATTTATAGTTGAAGGGTTTTCTGCCTGAAATAAAAAATTTAAAAAATTCAAATGTAACGAAGGTAAGATTATTTAACATACAATTTTTAAATATAAAGTTAAGGGGAATGCATACTAGAGATTAAATAGACCTAATAAATTTAAATATGTAAACAAAATCAAAATTCCACTTTTTAAATTGTCACAATTGTATTCTGCATGTGACCATTAAAAAAAAATAAAATCACCAACGCCAACTCTCTGTTTTAAATGTGATCATCATTAGTATTAGCATTTTTATATCTTTATCATATATTTTCTAATTAAATATATACGTGATTTATTATGTAAATATTATATTATAATTTTACCCATATCCTATATGATTATATGGGCTTAATAATATTTTAAAAGATATTTAACCATTATTTTATAAAAGAACATAAATTACCTTGTAATATGATTTATAAAACTCATCGTATAAATTTGAATGATAAAATTATTAAATAATACATTAAAATTATCATTATAAATTATTATTAATTATGTTTAAGTTTTTAATATTAGAAAAAAATGGTACGATCGATCTCTTATTGTGAAGATAATAAATTTAAATAGGTAAAAAAATCAAAATCCCACTTTTTAAATTATCACAATTGTATTCTGCATGTGACCATTACAAAAAAAAAAAAATAAAATAATAATAAAAATCACCAACATCATCACTAACTCTCTGTATTAAATGTCTTTGTCATTAGTACTACCATTGTTCCCTCCAAATAACCGGCCTAGTGTGCCGCTTTAATACTAAAATAATACTAATAATGCTAAAATATGTGTTAATAATAATAAGTTAAAAAATCACTGTCAACAATATTTAAACACATTATTAATTTGTTAGTAATGAACTGTTAATTTACGAAGGGGGGAACATTATACTTTTGCCCCTTTCCGATAAAATTAAGGGGATAAGTGCCACCGCTTGCCCACCACAATTACGTTCCTGATGCGTTGTATTTATAGTTTTTACTATAATATTAAATTATCGAAGTCGATAACAACTTACTCTTACCAGACCGCAGTCTGCAAAACATTCATTAGGACTATGAAATTATTAAAAAGTATTACAGTTGTTAGAACAAAAACAAATTGTAAACATGTTTTAGTTTCTATACGGTTATTAAAATTAAAATTATTTTGCCTAAATTTCTATTAACATAATTAAATTGTAAGCCATTGAAATATAATTTTTCTTGAAGTTAGTAATATAAAATATAGCACTCTGTCTCTATTTGCCGCCCAAGGCTGTATACAGGTCTATACAGCCTAAGTGATAATACGTCATTGCTTATTATTACTTGCTATTGTGTATATAAGCTTATTAGTTATTAATATTATTTCATTTATAATTGAACGTAAAGGAGTATAAAAAACAAGAAATAATTAAAAAATAAACAGAATATTATACAGAATATTGTTTAGAGAATATTAATGGTTGATAAAAATATACTTAATAGCAGGAGGGGAACAAGGTGAATCACGGCTTCCCTATTTTTTTTTAAAAAAAATGCACTGCAATGAAATTGTGAGTTACTAACATAATTTTAATATCAAACAAAATTCGACTGATCGGAGTAAAACTTGTTGTAAAAAAAAGTGATTTCATAGAAAAGCAAAAAAAAAACATCTTCGTAAAATCAATAAGTACATTCTTCGCTATGCTCAGAATATAAAAATTGATTGTAGGTACATTATAGGGATATTAAATTTGTTTTGAGTACCAACATATGCGTTCTACATTAGTGAAAAATTTGGAGACGATTGATTGATTTTCCGACTAAATATAGAGCTTCGAAATGTTTTTCAAAAATGTTAAATATTTCCTACAATTTTAGGTTTATCGGTTTAACTTCTTAAAATTTGATCGAAGGAACGTAAAATTTGTTTATATATATTTTTTTTATTTATATATTTTTTATACAGTCATATAGGATATAGGTAAATATACAATATAATATTTACATAATAAATCACTTATATTTTCAATTATAAATAAATATAAAGAAAAAATATATAGTAAAGAAATAAAAATATGATTTATGCAATATACTCATAATGTCAAATTAAACAATAATAAAGTAAAATAAATTTATAATTTATAAAATATCTATATTTTTGTCATAATTACTTAATGAAAAAAAAAATATAAATTAGATACTTAAACTATAGTTGCATTCTTCTTTCAGTTAATGTTAATAATTTAAAAGTCTCAATTAAATAATTAAGTTAAATGACATCATTAATATTTATATCATAAGTTAATTCTTGTTCGATAAACATAGTTAGTAATTAATAGAAACTATGGTTGTATAAAATACCTTATTACATTTATTAATTGTTAAAAAATTGCGACATAGGTTTATTATTTATTTTCAAAATTAATCCGCACAACATTATAGATAAATTTTTATTCTCGGCGCAGATTGAAAGCGTATTTCTAAAAAATGAACATTTATCATACACCCTGGTTCTACTGACGATTATTAAGAGTACGCCGAAACTAAAACGCATGGATTCATCATAGGACATGTTTAATATTGTCTAAATTAATAAGTGTATATTATATTAACATATCCACTTAATCCGTATTTATAATTTTACTATTCATTTTTAGGTAAAATAAAATCGTATAATATAATACAATAATCTAATCACATATTATAATTATAATACGATTATTATCGTATCTACGATATTATTCCATTCGATAATAGTTAAATAGCCTTAGGCCATGTAATACACATATTATCGTTTAGAATATTATACAAATAATTAAGTACCAAGAACTCATGTTTAAGTGCACAGCTGTAGTTAACTATAATGTTTTTATTCACGTTTGATGAATATAATATATTTATATTATATAAGAATAACGTTACACACTAAATATTCATCGAAAAAATCACTATGCGAAAAATAATTATAATGGCTATAACTGTGGTATTTAATGGTATTTAAGGTATATAAATTTTATACCAGAACATTTTTGTTTGTGAACCAACATATCCCACTTTTTAATATTTTGAATAGTTAAAAAGTTACTAATTTTTTAAAATTAGGTTTTTATCTTTTTTATAATTATATAACAAGTAAAGTATTTGTAGTATCAAAAAAGCGGGAAAGTCGATTCCGGACGTTTCTCTCTTGTACCTTCGGTACTCGGAGAAATTAATGATTTATTATTTTTAATATTTAAATTTATTGATATTATATTTGATAATACGATTCTGTGCGAAACTCAAAATATAACGTACTAATTAAACGTTCCAAAATTTTACCACGTATGTAAACCACCCATAAGATCAAAAAAAAAAAAAGTCTCTTCAAAATTGTATAAGTTATTATGAAAAATTTAGCAAAAACCACCAAGTACAAATACTTTTAAAGAAACCATCTACTAAAAAAAAATGTGTAAAAAATCAAAGGGATAATGTATAATTTGAATATTGCCTGGTTGGCACAGCAACAAATAAATCAAAATAAAATAAAACAAATAAATTAAATTCACAAAAAATATATATATAATGTATGGTGATTAGCACCTTAAACTATATAAATGCTTGGCGATTAGCGCCTAAACATAAATAAATATAATTATACAATTTAAAATAAATGGTAACAATAATGTTATAATACAATGGTATATGAAGGCGTTTAGCGCCGACAGTAACTATGTAATAATTTGGCTATAAGAGCACAAATATTATTAGACAAATAGGTATAGTACTTACAGAGGAAGGGTGAAAAACTGGTCCATAACAGAAAAAAACAGTATAATAAATTAAAATTCGTCTGCGACATATGATTGTTTTTACACACGACGGTTTTCACACAATATTTCCGCGACGACAGAAATGATAGCGAGCGTTGGCCTTTACACGATTATATAATTCATAATAATATTATAATATAAAAACAACTATTTAAAATTCAGATAATATGCTAACGCTAAAAATAAAAGTTCGGATATGTGTGTGTGTGCGCGTGCGCACGTGAGCTCCGTAATATAATTATAATTATTTAACAATAATATTATAACAAATTTTCCATTAACTACACTTGAATCATTTTCACATAATCCAATAAATAAATGTGAATACTGTGAATCATAATGATTTTAAAAATTTGATAGGTTTAATAACGAAAGAAATTCACAATTTGTGAATAGAAAAGTAAACATATTTGCAAAATAATGTACTCACCAAAATTGTAGACGTAGTGGTGGGTGGGTGGGGGGGGGGTGTGTAAAATACAATTTTCTATTACATATACCTAATTTTTTTGTTTTTACACTACTATACATGGCACAACTGCACAAGACTTAAACTCATGGGAATTACTTTTATTGTATTTTAGTTAATATTAATAAGTTCTAATACTAAAATAATACTAATAATGCTAATATATGTTTTAATAATAATAAGTTAATAATATCACTGTCAACAATATTTAAACATATTTTTAATTTGTTAGTAATGAACTGTTGACTTATCGGTGGGGGGGGGGCAAAATTAAACTTTTGCCACTTCCCGATAAACCTAAGGGGGCAAGTGCTAAAACACAAGCATCATCTTTTATTTCATGACTCTAATATTATTAAAAAGTCAGGTCCTATAAAATTTTTATGGTCATACAAATTTGAATCCAAACATTGTGAACTTATACCAAAAACATCACTTGTAGAGTAAGCATTCCAATATCGTTGGCAATAAAATATTCCATTAATTTTGCAGACTTTATATTAAATTTTGATAATAACTTATGGACACCTATGAATACTGGATCTTTAGTTACACAATTTCAATATTTTGAAAACATCAAACTATTATTTTTACCAAACAATTTAGAATTACTCAACAATGCACAGTGTTATGATAAAATTACATATTGCAATACCATTTATACAGTAGATCCTATTTTATCTCCTTATGTAGAAAATAATATGTTAGTATATAAGTTGAAAAAAATAATTTGTATTGTTGAAAACATTTTATTTTTTGTGAAACTTTAAATATATTATCATATATTCAACATTTAGTTAGTTATAAAATTTCTAGAACTGCAATATCTAATTATGTTCTTAAAAATATTAATGATTTTATAGGACCTCCCCCCATACATTTATATAATTTACCAACTTATGAAACTGTTATTCGTTTGAAACATTTTTATTAGTTTTTTAAATTTATCTATTTATCCTTTTATATCCTTTTACACTTATTTAAGTTACATAAAGGTGCATTACATTTTGCAAAATAAATTATATTTTTTGTTAATTATATTATAGATGTGTCATATTATACTAATATTAAATAATATATAACTTATATCTTATTAGTTATTATTCTATATTTTAAATACCTACCTATGATTAATATTTTTTTAATTGTATTTTATTTTTTATTTTTATATTTTATTAAAAGCTCTAGTAATAGTGTTCTATATATTATAATAAAAAATGTAAAATAAAATTTTAATATTATTTCTTTCTTTGCAATGTGAAAAAAATATTTATGTAAACTTGTATTAAGTTATAATCAGTAAACTTATTATACCTAATATGTTAAATTAAAGTAATATAGTAAACAAAATTACTTATCCGTTATGTGGACCATAATATGTATATTATGATTTTTATTTGAATAATTATTATTTATCTGTAACGCTTGATTTTTAGAGTAAATAATTATACATTTTAGACAATTGCTAAATTATTATTAAACATAGATATTGGACTTTGTATTATTTTAATTAAACCGAATATACAGATGTGTCATAGGTATATAAGGTATAACGATAATTTCCGTATTTTAGACAACGACGAAAATCGCGACTCGATACGAAGAATCAATGGGTTTTCAATGGACATCGGTCGATGTTTTGCGGTCTAAACGATCGTTTAGCGTGTGTGTAGATTTATTGTCGGGACAATAGCAAGAATACCCAATTGCGGACACGCGTATTTTTTATACGTTCCAGTGTGAAAGACTGAATTGATTCAAAAATATGTCTTATATTGAGAATTCTTCTTCCTTTTAAATTCTCAAATGAGTTATTGATTTTTTCATCAATTGATGTATTTTGTATTTTATGTAATATTAACTTGGTGTTAATTGGTGTAGAAGTAAAAAGCAATTGATTTTGAGATGCACAGTTTTGTATGAATGTAGATTCAATATTTGAGACATTAGGTGTAATTCAAAAATATTGATCCTATACATATTATATTACATTACAAAATTAGAAATTCATAGAGGTATAGGTACGCATATTTGGTGATCACGCTAAGGTAGTGTCCTGGAGGTTAAAATACACCCAATTTTAAATTTTTAGCGAATCGAGGAATGTATTAGTTTAAATTGATATATATATATATATATTTTATGAAGACACTTGTTTGTGTAGGATTAATTGTTCGATAATCACAAATTAAGTATGCTTTCGGTAGAAAATTTCATCTGTAGATGGTACTTTATTTAGCTCATTTTTCGAATTTCTCAAAAGTTTTTTCATAGGAAAAGAAAAAAATGAAAGGTCGATTTTGGATGTTACTTCTTCGTCCCTTCAGTCCTTGGAGAATTAAGTGGTTTATTATAATTAAGATTTGAATTTGAAAGTGGATTATGTTGGGGAACAAATAAAGTTGTTCTGGTATAAAATATATGTACCCTAAATACCATTAAATACTACAGTTATAGCTATTATAATTATTTTTCGCATAGTGATTTTTTCGATGTAAATCTATCGTGTAACGTCGTTCTTATGTAATATAAATATATTATACTCATCAAACTTGAATAAAGACATTGTAGTTAACTATGGCTGTGATTTTTAAATATGAGTTCCTGGTACTTAATTATTCGTATAATATTCTAAACAAATAATAATATGTAATGGCCAAAGGCTAATTAACTATTATTGAACGGAATACCTGTAATGTCGTAGATACGATAATAATCGTATTATAATTATAGTATGTGATTAGATTATTGTATTATATTATACGATTTTATTTTACCTAATAATGAATGGTAAGATTTTAAATACCGATTTAGTTGATATGTTAATATAATAATATAATAAACACTTATTAATTTTAGACAATTTAAGCTGGGCGTCCACTCAGTCGGTCGGTCGGCGCGGACTTTATGATCGACTTCCGAATATATTGTCGGGGATGCGCTGCGTGATTACGAGTACATATGATAATTATGTTTTTAACTTTTTTGTTATGGAATTATCAATTACATTTTTTATCAATGCTTATTTTTTTTTTACCTATTCATATTTAATATATTTGTGGTTTAACCATGCAATGCGGCACGTACTTTATGGTGGCCGCCGGAATGTTCCGGGATGTTCTAACCTTCAAAATATATTAAAAATAAAATATATAAAAAAATTTTGTTTTACACAAATTCTAGTATTTATTAGATAATTTAGTAATTTAGGTGAATATAAATATTAATGAGTAGGCCTATAAAAATTAAATTTTATAAAAAGTTATTTTATGCTTAATGTAATTAATTTTCATCTTACCTTATAAGTTTATATTAATTATATTATTATATAATTCAATTAGCAACCGCGACGATTACGCTCTTGTTATTTATTGTTGCCGCCTGGACACGTATAAAAATAATCCGATCATAAGAATTGTAGGCATATTATTTTCTTCCGATTATAATTTTGTAATATTATTAATTCGCACCAAAACCTGACACTGAATATAATATTAGTACCTATAAACATTAGGTATACATATACATAATATATAGTATATAAAGGATATTAAATACATTTCGTACTTTACTATAAATATGTGAACTAGCCAATTAGTAAATTATGGGGGATATGTCTCCGGCACCGATTATTTCCAATAATAGTAGTTATATTTATAAGGTCTCCATACATTTTATATATTTTTTTTGTGAATTTTATTTATTTTTATTACTATATTTTGATTTATTTATTGCTGTGCCAACCAGGCAATTTTAAAATTATACATTATCCCTTCGATTTTTTACACATATTTATTTTTAGTAGGTGATTTTTATAAAATTATTTTGAATTGGTGTCCGAGCACGTGCAAATATTGTTTTTCGCTCTCAGCCCATAATGCTGTAATTCGTATAATCTCCTTGAAGTAAAGAATTCGACTATTTATGTCTTTTATTATTAAGTATTAATTAATTTACATATTTTCATTTATGTAAGGATGAAAAATATTATTATGAAGAAAGTGTAATTATAAGTATGTATGAAATGTTATATTTTGTTCTTTATAACTGTTTAAATAAATCTACATTATCTATTAAAAGATATTAATTCAGAGATATTATAACATGAATGACCCAATATCCTAACCTTCTAAAAGTCTTTAAGTACTACTGGTCAAGGAAGCCTAAATAGTTGGGTAAAACTCAATATACACAGAGATACAATTAATAATCTAGTGATGGTAATTCATAAAATGAAGGAAAAACAAAACAAAATATTAAATCATTGTTTGAAAATAAAAAAGTGTATAATAATATATAAACATGTTTTTAATATCTAACATAGTTATTAGTTATGTTTGTATATCTTTGAGTAATTGAGTCTACACTGTACAGTATTTATAAATGTATAAATATTAAATTGTAACCCCATTTAAATTTTTCATGAAAAAAAAGTAATTGAGCAACCGGTATAAAATATATACTTTTATTAAATAATTAATTATAAAAATACTAAACTTCATTGGAAGTGAAAAAAGACTAAATTCCTCTCAATTTTTATCAAGGAACAACTAATAGAATGAAATATTCGGAAAACAATAATATATATAAATATATATTTATTATTCTTAACGTTGAACAAATCGTGAGATTTCAGCGGTCCGATATTTGGATATTTCTGTGTATATTATATTATTATAATATATATTCTGGAATATTCCGGCGGTGGCCATACAGTACGTGCCGCATTGCGCGACTGCTCTAGAATATTCACGGTCGCTTATATATTAAATATGTATAGGTAAAGAAAAAATAATCATTGATATAAAATGTAAACTTCCTAAATTGTCACAATTGTATTCTGCATGTGACCATTTATAAAAAAAAAAAATTTACAAACACCAACTCTTTGTATTACATGTTATTAAAATTATTATCAAAATTATACTTTTGGTTAGGTTAGGTTATTTATAGTTTTAATTATAATATTAAATTATCGAAGTCGATAATAACTATATGTCCAGTGCATACGACGTATGTTTTGCTGCTGGATTGCTAGATTGTTATTCTGCGGATTATTGAATAAGATTTGAATGCAATGACATTATACGAGTATGGTACCTACCATAATAAAAACCAAATATTTTTCGGTTCATAAATCCAAATATTTGTATATAGATACTTAGGTTACGATTTTATTTTATGGGTTTAAGCTTGAAATAATTTTACAAAAGTGTAAACGAGTTCCATTTAAAAATGATTTGTTAGGGATACACAGCTATTACTTACCAATTATTTCTAAAGTTAAAATGCATGTAAAATTAGACAAATTTTACTTTGCTTTAATCGTACAACTAAACAATAAGAATACATGAATGATAATACATGTATAATATTATTATAACTACTTAAGTACCTCCCTATTATTGTTATATAAAGTAGGTATTTCAATATTCAATAATATCAAAAATTGATTTAATATCTAATAATATTCTTATAGGAGTGACAGTCAAATAGTCCATTGTTAAAATTTATATTTATACATTTAGTAGATAAATCAAAATATTATAAATACATACACATACCTAGTTAAAACATGTTATTACTTTATAGAAATGGACATTAAAAGAAAAAATATATTCATAGAAGAATTTAACCAAAAAATGCTTGGTCACACATTCTATATATATACGTGTATTATATGGGTATATGGCTGATATAACGTAATCAGATATTATCAAAATTAGAGAGCGGATTGTTTTCAAAATTTTTAAAATTTATTAATTTTAATATCTATATTTTTTGTATTTTAATTATGTGACCATATATTATTTTCTTATTAGTTTGAAAAAAATATTTATGAAATGATAAATTTTGGTCGTCTAATATTCTAAACGATTATTTAGACTAATAAGTTTAAAAAATCACTGTCAACAATAATTAAACACATTTTAAAATTGTTAGTAATGAACTGTTAAGAGGATGTTAGCGCGATTGTTATAATACACAGTAACATAGTTTTTTAAAACTAATTTTATTCCAAAATGAATAAACTTAGCGTCAAAGTACCAATTATGAAAAATATTATTTGGAATATTATCTAGGGCGTGACATATCCGTTTAAAAAAATATTATTTTTTAAAAAATATACAGGCATTTCAAATTGTTGAAAATTTCATTTTTTTAATCTTTTATATCTACTGTTACAGTTGTTTAATTCTAAAACCGATATGTCAAGACCTAGATAATATTGTTATCTTTAATTTTCATTTTAGAATTTTTTTTCTAAAATAACTCTAAACTCGATTTTTAATTGTTTTACGTAGTTATGTTTGTTCCTATTAATTTTTTTTTTCATCCGCGATGTGCTGCTACAATGGACGTAGCGACGGCGGCGTGCATTACTCCCCCCCACTACAATTGACTGCATAAAGTTCATGCAATCATTATCGACGCGACGGCCGCGGCCGCGGCACTTGATTCCAAAGCATAATAATAATATTATATACTCGTACACATAGTACATAATATTATTATATTATTCTAAAATTAGAATGTAATGAAACTGTAATAGGAATATTATCTATATTTGATTCATCATTGAATAAAAGTATTATTACTATTTATTACAAGCATTTTCTACTAATGTAGATATTAATATACTAGATAGTATATTATTTATATATATTATTATTATTATTATTATTATTAGGTAACTAGATAAATAGTTTCCTTTATGAGTACGACTTATAGGCACATAGAAATATTTAAATAAAGTGTAATTTGTACACTATTTTATTGACTAGGTTTTTGATCATTCCAATTTCACTAGGCAGTAGTGTATAATATATATTTAAATTATAGGAAAATAATTGGATAAAACCTAAAATAATTTACTTCAATTATATCAATAAATCATTTGTACCATATGTTGGTGCCTTTTTTTAGCGTTACTTTCACGTCACATATTCATGCTATATTCGTATTAGGGTTCTTACTGCTTTGACGCGCTTTTACGGCGTGAATGATTCATTCTTTTCGCGCCAAATTTACGAAATAATGAATATTATATTATATACATATTATTATTTTACATTTGACGTCTTTTGAACATATACAAATTTTATTTTATACTTTTGACTATCGTTATTACTTATAACTATGGCAAATAAAAAACGAAATGTAAAATGGACTTCCAGAAGTAAGATTGCAAAATCTCTTATTCAAAATAGGTGGTCCAAAAATGTAAAAACGTAAGTATTGCATGGTTTAATTATTATTAAATAGATTTTAAAGAGTTTTTTAAACTTTATATTATACGATAACTTTTTAGAATTACTTCGAATTCCCAATCATGTACAAATATATCTAATTCGAGTAATGTAGGAATCGAAATAAATGGTATAGATATAATGGAACAAAGTATTGAGTCTCCAAATGTTAGAAGTGCTGTGTAAGTAATATTTGTTTTCTAAATATTTATATACCTATTTTTAATTTTAGTATTTTAGAATTTTATATACCCGATAAAATTATAAAACATGTATGATATAAACTTTGAGCTTTGACGAAATGAAAATTGTATGGCTTTTTATAATATTATATCTATGAATAATAATTAATAATTAACAATATATAAACATAGTAATCTAAAATACGTAAACATTTTTATATATTGAGCGGAACAAGAAATGTATTTGTTTTATAATGACTTGTATTTTTTAACTAAAATTTTTTTTATTGTTCCGAAAATTTGTTGAAGTATTATACTAATTAAACTATGTGATATGTAGATTAATAGACAGTGCGTCTTCAAATATTATTAATAATGAATTACCAACGACATCATTTAGTTGTTCATCATATGATACATTTAATGTTGCTACAACTAGTTCGATTCATACAAATATTTCAAATCTTGTGTAAGTTACCATATTATTATATTTATCTAATTGGCTGTGTAGAACTAGAATTGCTCGGAATGCGTGAAAAAATTCAGAAATATAATGTATTTCAACTGCATATTTTTACATTTTTTCAGATCTTATTAAATAATTTTAGATTCTAAGCGGAGCGCGAGAAATGTATTAAATTACAAAAAATTTTTTTTTATGATGTCTAAAAACATTTTTTTAGTAATAATGGTCTGATTATATACCAAGAATAGGTGGGTATGATTTCGGTATAAAGTTTCATCTATATAGTTAATACTTTGTTTAGCTTAATTTCGAATTTCTCAAACATTTTTCCTCGGGAGAAGAAAAATTACAAAAAAATTATGGGAAAATATCAAAATTCATAATTTTGTAATTTTGGCGAAATTAATTTATATTTTCATAATAACTAATGCATTTTTGAACGTATGGACTTGTAAATCTAGTTTTGCTTTGGCATTTTGCCCGATTTCAGCTTTTGTCATACATATCATACATTATAAATATAATCTAAATTCAATTATATGTAAACTAATAGGTGTACTTCAACGCCCCAAAAACTATACACAGACTATGTAACACCAATGTCAATCAATAATCCTGTACAATTAGATCAATATGTTGAATCTTATGTACTGACTTCAGAAACTGAAAGCAAAAATATTGAGTTAGAGTTAGTTTGATTAATTTTTTAAAAACATTAAGTAGGTTTAGATCATTATATTTATAT
Source organism: Eriosoma lanigerum (assembly GCA_013282895.1). NCBI lineage: Eukaryota > Metazoa > Arthropoda > Insecta > Hemiptera > Aphididae > Eriosoma > Eriosoma lanigerum. Next base: position 21,472,293 of record CM023362.1, on the reverse strand, counting down.
TTTATTAATATATAGGGAGACTGTAGTTTTAACTGGTAGACGAATAGTGGATATTGGATATATTTTTAAACAAATTCAAAATAGCACGCATGATGGTGGTTTTGACTGTTCATTTATGAACATGAAGTTTGTTTCTGAAAGCCGAAATGGTTTTTTTTCAAGATTTAAATTTGTCTGTGAAATGTGTAATATAACATCTATAATTTCTTCAGACTCTAGTGAAACATTTCCTATAAATGAAGCTATAACAAATGGAACTATAGCAATTGGTAAGATTATATGTATAAATTTAAATAAATACAATAATTAATTATTAATTATTATTTACGAAATAGGTATTGGACAAACGCAATTATTTGAATTTTCTGCTGCAATAGAAATTCCTTGTATGGCACATACAACTTTTTCTAGAGTCCATACACAATTAAGTCAGAATATTCATAATGTAGCTTGGGAAGAAATACGTAAAGCAGGAGAAGAAGAAAGAAAATTAGCTATTGATGCTGGAGATATAGATGACGACGGAATACCATTTTGTACTGTAGTTGCTGATGGCCAATGGTCAAAACGCAGCTACAAGACAAAATACGATGCATTATCTGGAGTGGTAAATATTTTTATAATTTATTTTTATTTTTATTTTTTTTTTGTAATTTTTAAAAGTTTATGAAAATATATTTTAGGCAACCATTATTGGTTATAAAACTAAAAAAATTTTGTTTATTGGCATAAGAAATCGATTTTGTATAATATGTAGCCGTGCTAAATCTAAAAATGCATCTCCATCAAATCATAACTGTTTCCTTAATTGGAAAAAATCAGCAACTTGTATGGAAGCCGATGGAGTTGCAGAAGGTTTTTTGAAAAGTGTACATTTACATAATTTGAAATTTAAGAAGCTCATTGGTGTGTATAATTTATATATTACAGTATAATATTACTTTATGTACAAATGTATATAAAATTTTAGATATTATAACAATAATATTATTACAAATTGTATATTAGGTGATGGTGATAGTAGTGTCACCAAAAGATTATCAGAAATATTACCGTATGGTTCAAATTTTTTAGTTGAAAAAATTGAATGTCGTAACCACTTGTTACGCAATTATGTACAAAAATTAACTGTTATTGCTAAAAAAAAAAAATTTCCCATTAGTTTAAGAAAATTTGTTTTAAGTAATCTAATGCGATTTCGTACAGCTGTAGTAAAAGCTATACAATATAGAAAAAATGAAGAAACACCCACGAATACGAAAATAACCGGTAAATATAAATAATATTTAAAAATGTATGTAAGGTCACATATGCAAATTTGAATTTTTATAATATTTTTAGATTTATCAAGAGATCTATTTAACAGCCCTTATCATGTTTTGGGTGAACATAAAAAATGTGATTCATATTTTTGCAAAAGAAAAAACGTTGACGAAGAAATTTGGGTTAAACAAGCAGAAATGAGTGGAATGATGTTGGAAATCAATAGCATTGTTAATCGTTTAATTATACATTCCAATAGTTTGATAATAAATGTTGACAATAATATATGTGAACAATTCAATAGTGTAATTAACAAGTACATTTCCGGAAAAAGAATTAATTTGTCACAACGTAATACGTACAATACAAGAGTAGAAGCAGCAGTTGTAGCGTTCAATTCGAAGGAATACTTACGAGTAATAAATAAACATGTAACAAACAAAAGTCCAGGTATTTTTAATATAAATTATATATTTGTGTTTATAAAAACAGTGAACATTTAAAATATATTTATTTCATTTTAGGTGTATTCGGAAAAGCATTTTTAAAATACGCTCATAGAAAACGTTGTAATAATGTAAGACGACGCGAATTGTTTCCACTTAAAGTTAGAAAAAATTGTTCTAAAACTGGTGCTGATGAACATTATGGTCTTGCTGAAGAATTGCCTCCTGACAATTTATCTTCAGAAGAATTAGAAATTAAAAAAATTGATTTTATAAATAAGTTAAAAGTAACTGATAGAGGTAAAAAACGAGTAACAATAAAATATACAAATTATTTATCTATAAATAACAAATTTAAATTAGATTATCTAGAAAAAGAAACCAGGGAACAGACGAAATCTCAATTATGGTATTCCGAAAGAAGAAAACGAATAACAGCATCTAATGTGGGTAAGATATGTAAAATGAGGCCTTCCACCTCGTGTAAGAAAATTGTTCATGAACTGTTGTACGGACATAACAATAATAAATTAAAAGCTGTAGAGTATGGACGTGTTATGGAATCAGTTGCTAAAGAAAAATTTAATCTAACTTTTGATTTAAATATTCAACCTGTTGGTCTTTGTGTGGATAATGATGTTCCTTACTTAGCAGCAAGTCCAGGTAAGAGTCTTACCGTTGGACATTATTGTGATTTAAACATCAATTATTTTAATTTTTAATTATGTATTATTATTTTATCAATTTCTAACACATTTTAGATGGCCTTATTGGTTATGACGAAATAATCGAAATTAAATGTCCTTATTCCGCTAAAGATTATTCAAATATATTTGAGGCTATTAATGATGGAAAAGTAATAGTTTCAATTAAATATTATTTAATTTTATTGAAATTTGTAAATAATTTTCTCTAGATTAATTATTGTACACTTGATAAGAATAAGGAATTGGTTTCGTTAAAAAAAAATCATAATTATTATTTCCAAATTCAAACTCAATTACATGTAACTAAAAGGAACCAATGCCACTTTTTTATGTTTACTGAAAATTGGTGTTATAATATAAAAATTAAATATTGCGACAACTTTTAGAATAAAAATATTCATCCTCTTTTAAACATGTAGGTACCTTAAACTTAATTACTCAAATAATTATTTGCAAGATTATATCTTTATGGAACATATAGCTAGTTAATACTGTTACAGATTTTATTATGAATGTTTATTGCCGGAACTAACAAACCCACAATTTGGAAAACGTTTGTTAATAAGTGACATTAAAGATCCCGATCGAATTTTAATACAACAACAAATAAAAACAAAACAGATAAAAAATAAAAAATAGTTTTAAACCTATATTGTTATTTGTAATTAATAAAAAAATACGACTATAATTTGTAATAATTTAATTTTAATAGATGGACTTTTTTATTGTGTAGTGCATGACGTATTATAGACTCGAGTCTAATATCTAATATTTATATATTTTAAAAAGTAATAACAAGATAAATATAATTTAAGCTATAATGTGTGATATATTTTATAAACTATATTTTTATATACATATTTAGGCAAACAATAGCTTTAATATATCAATAGTTTGTAGGCGCACGCAATTATACTATATAACAGCTATAGACAGGTTGAAGCACAGCCACGTCATACCATCCGTAGTCATAGCTATTATAGTTATTTCTAAAATAACCATAATTATGCGATGCGCACAACACGAACGTTCACGAAACAATAAAACGCGCTCACAATTTGCGTTTTAATGGCACCCGTATCAGCCGAGCAATGTGCGAGCGTCGCGTGCTTGCGCCGTTACAAAAGTAACGAAAGCGCATTCTATGATGCATTGCTTGCGTTCTCGTTTCGGTATGACATCCTCTTAACTTATCGATGGGGAGGGGGCAAAATTATACTTTTGCCCCTTCCCGATAAAATTAAGAGGGGAAGTGCCTCCGCTTGCCCAAAACAATTCACGCCCCTAAACCATTGAAATATAATTTTTCTTGAAGTCAATAATATAAAATATAGCACTCTGTCTCTTTTTGTCGCCCAAGGTTTTATATAGGTCTATACAGTTTAAGCGATATTATGCCATTGCTTACTAACATCATTTTAATATCAAACAAAATTGGCCTGACCGGAGTAAAACTTGGCTAGCTTCAATTTTCGCTCCTCCTATAAAAATAATTTAATCATTTTATCGGAAAAATAAAATAAAATATACCTAATATAGTAACACCTGTTGACGACCGTTCATGACTCACCTGTCCACCACGACGGCCTACGACATTATTAATTTGTTCGTCGTGACGGGTCTGCCCGAAACATATGCGGTGAGCCACCGCGATCGCCGCCAACTCGCTCCCTCGTGGTACGAGAACCGGCGCGTTAACATCGTTACATTTAACTTTACCATACGCGTATAAAATTGTTAATTGAACATCTATTTTGTAAAACTATTATTTTTTTATTAGTTGTTCAGTTTTTCTTTTTCAAACTATTTATTTAAATAGTGTTGTTGAAGAAAATAATATATTTATATTATTTCCTTTGTTATATTGTTTTCCTTGTATTAAATAAAATTTCTTTTTAATTTAAATCGCGTTGTGAGTGCATTTATTAGTATCATCTCTACCTCCACAACACTACGTACATCCGTTATTTTTATATTTTATTAATTAAACAACGCGTAATATATTATTACCTAGAAAAAATTACTGTTATTGTATTGAAAAGAAGATTAAAAATGTACCTAATTAAAAGTGTATTAATAATATTGTGAATTTGTGATATTATAAAGTGATATTATTTATGATTGTATAAAGTAATAATATGCCTATTTAAATGATAATAAACTATTATTAATTTACGTTTGCGTATTTTCTTCGAGGATAACAAAATTCAAAGTAAAATATATTTTGTAATTTATACCAAAATCGCGTTAAGAATAAACACAATTTTGTCATTACTAACTGAAATATGGGTATGTGCATAGGCGCAAGTAGGTGGATGCTTGGGAGTGATTAGCACTCCAAAGTTCTAAATAAACACTATTAATATTGGAAATAATCAAAGCCGGAGACATTTACTCCTAAATTACTTATTAAATATTAAGGCTCCTTCAAAAAAAAAAAAAAAAAATTATAAGTTTATATCCATTTTTTAAAAATATATTTGAGTATATAAAGAGAAAAAAAAAAGTAAAGATAAGTGGGGATGTCGATTGTAAACGTTCCTCCTTCGTCCCTTCGGTCCTCGGAGAAATTAGTGGTTTATTATATTTAAGATTTAAATGCAATGATATTGCATTAGAAAATACGATTCTGAGCGAAACTCATTATATTACCATTTTTTGGTAAATTTTCCCTCCCAAGGAAAAGAAATTTCGAAAAATGAGCTAAATAGAGTACCAACTAGATGCAATTTGCTACCGATAACATAACCTACTTATGGTAATCGGACCATTATTTCTACCCGAAAAAGTGTCTTCATACATAAAAAAAAATATCATAATATTCATTTCTTTTAAAATTATTCAAATTTTAGAAGCCTATAAATTAAAGTTGCAACATACGATTTTGAACATTTTTGTAAAAAGATTAAGTTGTATATGATTAGACTCTGATAAAATTTTCAAATCGAAAAAGCAAAAATTACAGAAAATATTAAACATTTTTGGAAAAAAGTTAAAATCTTTATATTTAGTTAGAAAATCAATCAATCGTTTCAAAAAATTTTTCTAGAATGTAAAACACTTATGTTAACATGCAAAAAAAGTTTTAAGTCCTTCTGATCAATACTCAAATAGTTATCACGAAATTAAAAAAATTTAAATAATGAAACCGTTATTTTTTTGATTTCGAGATTTTTTTTTAAAAACCTATAAAAAAACTGTCAGTCACGATTTTCAAAATATTTTGTAAAAAGATTAGATAGTATATGAGTAGTATAAAATAGGGGGTTCTGGATCATAGGGAATCCTGTGTAATGGGGGAGCATCGGTGGAGCAGTTGGTGGAGCAGTAACCTAGATCAATCCCACTACATCATAACCCCCCACCACAACCGAAAAAACCTATTACGAAACTAGTTACTATTAAACCAAGGTCATGTCCCCTCCCCCACCCCTCACCCCTCACCACCGCCCGTAATGCTTGACACGTAACAACAATACTATTATTATAAATATGTTTAGAAAAATTATTAACACATTTTATCGCGCAATAATTTAAAATTGAATTATTTTAAAATTAAAAGTGTTTTATAAATAAATTGATTGATCAATATAGTTCTTATTTTGATATAGTTTTGTATTAATAGCTAATCAACAAATACTCGTACCTGGTAACGAGATGTAATTTGATGTAATTAACGTGATATATATAATAGTATATTAAATTGCTATAAACCCATGAATATTTTAATTAATATACATGATAAAATAAAGAACATCAGGAATTGTGTGTCAAACGATGACGAGTGATCGGAATGTGCTGAATAAGCACTAATGAGCAATAATGTCCAGCAGTCGCCACTGTCCGGCGATAAGAGATGCCAGTTAGTTTTACATAAACAGTGTGTATTTAGCAGAGCATCCGTAAGAACCTCCGTCTTATTTTAATATTATAAATGTTTTGTGAAAATTAAATCAATATAATTCTTAAATTCTAAAACTCGTGTGTTGTGTTTTTTTTTTTTATTAAATAATTTGTTCTTGTTGTAGAGACGTTCAACAACATAAATTAACAAAATCGTCTTATGTCAATAATAATTTGTTTTAACGATTATACATTGTATCAGCATAAACAATTATATACATGTAATACACAAATAGGTTCAGTTTTTATAACAATATATCGATGTATACTAGTAAGAATTATAATCGAATACTATAAAATATAAATTTTGTAACGAGAAAACATAATTACCTATAATATAGAATATTACAATTATATATTCAGAATGAAAATATCAATAAACATATAATACGTTACTACAGTTCATTACTAAAACTCAGTATTGTTAACGGGCAACGTTATAAAATTATTTTCAAATTATAACGTATTGTTTTAACCTTTTAGAGTACAATATTATAACAACAATTATGATATACTACATTCGAATCCAGGCCAGCTTCTTTTATTTAAGAATATATTTATAGCAATAGATAGGATGATTTAATACAAACATTTTTGAATCTTGACGAAATTCTTTTGTATGATATATTTTTAATCGCTAGATGTTACAATCCCGTCGAATTCTGTCAACATTCTTTTGTAAGATATATTCGGGGTAATAATTGTATTCGCAAGATGTTTCATTCCTATCGTGGTCAATTAGGTAATACGACAACTTATTCTCGTCCAGCTATAATGATGACATCAAAAACTGTTTCCGAGTGTTACCGAGTTTAACCGAACGTTACCGACACTTAAAATATTTTCAATATAACCAGTACTCCAAACCGGTAAAGCTCACCCCGTATATTCCAGACATACAGTGAAGTCTTTGTTTCCTAACTCATTATCAACAGTCTTATATTGTTAATTCTCTCTTAATTTTATTTGGCTTGAGTGTATTGTTTATTCGTGTGTGTTTAATCGAAATAATAAAAAATGTTTAATTGTGCCGTTTGTAATAAAGTTTTCACCGCAAACCGCAATTTGACAAGACATCTGAAAACCCACGATGGCGAACGATATTCATGTAGTATTTGTCCAAAAGTATACACACGCAAAGAAAACCTAATTAATCATATGAAAAAATGTCATGGTAAGATTTAAATAGTTTTATTTATAATATATAAAAATGTAATTCGTTTAATTTTATTTATTTTTAAGGTATCGCATGTAATACGGAAAAGCATCAAGTTACATTCAACATTAAACCTATAACACCGATTAATACAAACATTTGGTCCCGTAAAGACATCGACATGATGATTGCTGAGGAAGATGTAATATCACGCAAACGATCAAAGGAAAATTATACTTATTCGAATAAGTTAAAAAAGGTTCGTATGAATCTGGTTAACTCATCGGGTTTTGTTGAAATAGGATCAGCTCATCAACGTAAAATCGTATGGTATTATGCAAAAAATATCAAAAATTACACCAATTATCAATCTTTTCTTAGTTCTATACAATCTGAACTGATAGAAAAACTAGAAAAATCTGTGAACAATCATCCGATTAAATTTAATTTAAAATTAGAATCCACATATAATATACCTTTTAATGAAAATTCATCCGAGGATAGAGCTTTTAAGACATCAGCTAGAGCGATTTTCTCGAATACGGATATCGAAAATACAATAAAAGACGAGTTTTCGAGGCTTCTTATGGAAGAAGATACGTATATAAGTAGAGGCAGTGGATTTTCTTTAGAAAAAATCGATGGAATGCTGTTAGCAGTTTACCATTATACACCTATGGGTGGTTCGTCATACATCCCATTACCGACTTTTATCACAAACAAAAAAGCTGTAATAAATCCTCAAAATAAAGATGAACAATGTTTTAAATGGGCTATTATCGCGAAACACGTTTCGGGTATTAATAGATGTCGAGTCGAAGAAAATTATAAAATATATGAAGACAAATATAATTTTTCTGAGATAACTTTTCCCACGCCTCTCAATGAAATAAGAATATTCGAAAAAAATAATATCAATGTCTCAATAAATGTATATAGCTTAAAGGAAATTAACATAGATACAGAAGAAGGCAAAAATAAAGTTTCACATCAAGTTTATCCGTTAAAAGTCACCGATAATGAAAAACCAGACCATTTTGACTTACTCCTAATAACTAACAATAAAAATACACATTATACATATATTTCTAATTTCTCGAGGCTTATACGCTCACAAAAAACTTTACATAAAGAACACGTTTTTTTCTGTAAACGATGTTTTACAACTTTTGATGAACAGAAAAAAAATAAATTAAGTGGGAAAGCAGCTTTGGATCAACACGTATTAATATGTGGGTATCATAAATCGATTTTACCGGTCATGCCTAAAGAAGGTGACATGGTAAAGTTTGAAGCTTGGAATAAGACGGAACGTCATCCTATAGTTATATATGCGGACTTTGAAGCGCTTTTAATCAAATGTGACGAAAGAAAAGGCGTGAATACAACGGCGTTCCAGACACATAAACCCATGAGCTATGGACTGTATGTGAAGGCATCAGAAGACGTCCCTCGAGAAATACTCGAAAAATTTAAAATACCACAACATCCTATTATTTTACGAGGGTCCAAAACGATGGAGCAAGTTTCCAAACATTTTGTCGAGACTGTAGTGGATATATCGAAACGGATAGAAAAATTATTAAAAACAAATTTAAATATTATTATGACTCGTGAAGATGATAAAAAACACGGCGTGGCGGCAACATGTAATTTGTGTAAAGACGGGTTTACGGAGAGTAATTACAAAGTCGCCGATCATGACCATCTTTCCGGTCGATACAGACAAGCTCTATGCAATTCATGTAATTTAAAACTTAAAATACCCGAGTTCGTACCCGTTTTCCTGCATAATCTAACAAATTATGATGCACATTTTATTGTTCGCGAACTTGGGTACGATGAAAATACTATATCCGTTATTCCGAATAGTGAGGAAAAATATATATCATTTTCAAAATATATCAGTAATCGTTTTACAATAAGATTTATCGACACGTGTCGATTTATGGCGTCAAGTCTATCGACATTAGCTTGCAATCTAGTGACCAACGATTTTGAAAAATTTAGAGAAACCACCAAAGTGTTTAACCCCGAGGACATGTCTCTTGTTACTCGAAAAGGTGTATATCCCTACGAGTATACGGAAAACTGGACTAAACTGAATGAAGAACAATTACCACCGAAGATTTCATTTTATAGTACGTTAACCGAGGAGGATATATCAGATAAAGACTATAAACACGCTGAAAATGTATGGATGCATTTTAAATGTAAAAATCTGGGCGAATACAGTGATTTATACCTAAAAATCGATGTACTATTATTGGCGGACGTTTTCGAAAATTTTCGAGACATATGCTTAAAAACTTATAAGCTAGACCCTGCTTTTTATTACACAGCGCCCGGATTCAGTTTCGATTGTATGTTGAAATATACAAACATAAAACTCGAGCTGCTCACCGATTATGATATGCTGCTATTGTTTGAGAAAGGTACGATATTTAATTTATTGTAAAATACATGTATATATAAAAATTAATTATATTATTATTATTATGTTATAGGTATTCGCGGCGGATTGACTCAAGCTAGTATGCGATATGCTAAAGCTAATAATCTAACAACACCGGATTGTAACGAATCGAAACCTAAGTCGTGGATTATATACCAAGACTGTAAGTATTTTTATTTATTTTTATTCACATATTTTATATAATTTATTTAATTTTCAGGTAATAACTTGTATGGATGGGCAATGTCTCAATACATGCCATATGGGGGGTTCAAATGGGTTGAACCAACACTTGAAGGGTTATACGATATATCAGAGACATCGAACATAGGAAGAGTATATGACGTAGACATTTCATACCCACAACACCTACATGATAACCATAACGATCTCCCGTTCTTACCAGAAAACCGCAAACCACCAGGATCCATAATTCAAAAACTCATGGCTACATTAGATACAAAAAATAATTATATCATACATCACCAGAATCTTCAACAGTCGATTGCAAATGGATTAATAGTCGAAAAAGTATATTTATTTATTTTTAAATGCAATAATAAATTATTATATTATTATATTATTATGCTTCAGGTGCATAGAGTATTAGAGTTCAATCAATCGCCTTGGTTAGCAAAGTATATTGATTTGAATACAGAACTGAGAAAAATGGCTGTGAACGATTTTGAAAAGGACTTTTTCAAGTTAATGAACAACTCTGTTTTTGGTAAGTTACAATTATTATTATTATTATTATTGTTATTTTTTCGATTAAACCAATTAATTATTTATTATGAATTATTTAAAGGTAAAACAATGGAGAATGTTCGGAAACGATTAGAGATGAAACTCGTTTCAAATGATTGTAAAATTCAAAAATTAATAAACAAACCTAATTTCAAATACGTTGTCAATTATAATGAAAATTTATCGGTTGTATCGATGGATAAAAGGATTATAGAATTTAACAAGCCAATGTATATAGGATTTTCTGTACTTGACGTATCAAAAACAAAAATGTACGACTACCACTACAATGTGATGAAAAAACATTATAAGGACTCAATCACACTAATGTATACCGATACAGGTAAAATTTATAAAACATTTTATATTATAATTATGATAATTATTACTTATTTATTTATTTATTTTTTTAATATTATGTTATAGATTCATTGGTTTACCACATAAAAACAGAAGATTTTTATGCTGATCTGAAAAACACCCAAAATTTATTAAATCATATGGATACAGCCAATCTACCTAAGAATCACCCATGTTATATAGCCGAAAGAAAAAAGATACCGGGCATGTTCTCTGATGAAACTGACGGTCGTACAATTACGGAATTTATCGCGCTCCGGGCTAAGTCGTACGCATATAACATCGATGGAAAAGAAAAAATCAAGGCGAAAGGCATTCGAGGTCATGTAGTTAAAAACCATATGACTTTAGAAGACCATAAACGGTGTCTGTTCGCCGAAGATTATGATAAAGAAGATAAATTTACACCATTTAGGGAAAATATATCAATCAGATCGTTCAAACATCGAATTTTTACAATAAAATCGAATAAATTGTCATTTAATAGACAAGATGATAAACGTTATGTTCTTGAAGATCGAATACACACCTTAGCTCACGGTCATTATCGTATTAGTTAAATAATATTACTCCTGTTTTATTTTTATTTTTTTATTTGTCAATTATTATATAATTTTGTAAATTATTGTAAACTAGTTGTGTTCATTATTCTTACTTGATATATTTTATCAATATAATATAATATACTTACAATATAAAAAAAAATAACGTGTATGGTTTTTATTAATATTCTATACCTAATTTATCTTAATCAC
>CM023362.1:21383583-21404062 GCA_013282895.1 Eriosoma lanigerum | reverse complement strand
TTTAAAATCAGATGAATCATTTTGAATAATTCTGTATTTTTTTTTTTGAAATTGTTCAACACATATGTTTACTTTTCTATTCACAAATGGTAAATTTCTGTCGTTATTTAACCTATCAATATATTTAAAATTTTAGTGGAAATATTGTTGTGTGAAAACCGTCTTGTGTAAAAACCATCGTACGTTCTGTGACACAGACGAATTTTAATTAATTATATGTTTTTTTCTGTTATGTACCAGTTAAATTATTACATAGTTACTGTCGGCGCTAATCGCCTTCATATACCATTGTATTATTACATTATTGTTATTATTTTTTTATATTATTAATTATATTTATTTATGTTTAGACGCTCTTCGCCAAGCTTTTATATAGTTTAAGGTGCTAATCGCCATACATTTTATATATTTTTTTTGTGAATTTGATTTATTTTTATTACTATATTTTGATTTATTTATTAGTGTGCCAACCAGTCAATTTTAAAATTATACATTATCCCTTTGATTTTTTACACATATTTATTTTTAGTATGTGATTTTTATAAAATTATTTGGAATTGGAATTATCAATTACATTTTATATCAATGCTTATTTATTTTACCTATTCATATTTAATATATTTGTGGTAAGCGCCCGCGAATATTCTAGAGCAGTCGGACGTACTATATGGTCGCCGACGGAATATTCCGGGATGTTCTAACCTTCAAAATATAATAAAAATAAAGTATATAAAAAAATATCGTTTTACACAAATTCTAGTATTTATTAGATAATTTAGTAATTTAGGTGAATATAAATATTAATGAGTAGGCCTATAAAAATTAAATTTTATAAAGAGTTATTTTATGCTTAATGTAATTAATTTTTATCTTACCTTATAAGTTTATATTAATTATATTATTATATAATTATATTAGCAACCGCAACGATTACGCTCTTGTTATTTATGGTTGCCGCCTGAACAAGTATAAAAATAATCCGATCATAAGAATTGTAGGCATATTATTTTCTTCCGATTATAATTTTGTAATATTATAAATTCGCACCAAAATCTGACACAGGATATAATATTAGTACCTATAAACATTAAGTATACATATACATAATATATAGTATATACAGGATTTTAAATACATATCGTACTTTACTATAAATATGTGAACTAGCCAATGAGTAAATTATGGGGATATATCTCCGGCACCGATTATTTCCAATAATAGTAGTTATATTTATAAGATCTCCATACATTTTATATATTTTTTTTGTGAATTTGATTTATTTTTATTACTATATTTTGATTTATTTATTGCTGTGCCAACCAGGCAATTTTAAAATTATACATTATCCCTTATATAAGGAACTTAATGAAGCAATTAGCAGTTATATTTCTACCTTGATAGTTTAATAGTGTAATTGTGTGTATTAAGTAAACATACCGAGTCCTCCTGGCGCCTATTAATGATGGCGTTTTTAATGCATTTCAGTGACTTTAATTTTTTTGCATCTTATTTACTTTTATTATATTGAAATATTACAGAATAATTACACGATGCCGAATCCACTAAAATTAAAAATTTGTAATTTTTATAAATTTTTACGTTATACTTAATTAGAATAGTTCCTATATTTTTAAAGAATAATTTTGTTTTCATCCCAATATAATACGTTATTGATCATTATTAAATTTATAAAGTTATATTTTATTTCCTAACAAATTTGAAACTATTTGAACTACTGTTATGATAACTATGTTTTCTGTATGTACATATTATATACAGTGACTTTTTATCATAAATTCATTCGAAGAAGTTTTGCAAAATTTTAGTAGAATACATTGATCTAAAAAGAATGAAAACAAATTACATATTTACTTATTGTAAATATACAATATTTATTGCAATATAATACGTTTCATTTGACTAAATGAGATCCAATATCACCACATCTTCTTACCGCATTATGATGTATAATCTATACAGTGGTGCCTAAGTCTATAATTATATGTAGGGCGAATATACTTGAGAAATCACCACCAACTACCAATTTCATGGGCAATTTTTTTTTTTATTAATTATTAAATTATTTATTATTTATTAACATTAAAATAACTACAATATTTAATACTAAACATCCACCTACCCACCTATCGATTTTTATGTGGCAATTAATTCCGTATAGTAAAGAAGGCATAGTAAATTAATAAACAATATTGCTCTTAAATAATTAGTTTTTTCTGAATTTCGATTACAGGTAATTTTTAAATAAAATAGTTTAATTATTAAATTATATATTAATGTATTATAAAATATAAATATGGTTTGTATAATACAATTCAAATTGTTATATTCGAAATTGCATCACTTAATAATCTATTGTATTTAAAATTTTAATTTAAATATATGACAGGTATCTACGAATAAGGAATGTGAATGTGTGATAATAATAAAAAAAGAAACAATAATATAATATATTTATAATTAAAATATGATGATCGAGGTTGATCAGTAAAAAAATCGATCATTGAAAATTAATTAAAAATAAAATGTAATCTAGCACATAATATGTATTATCATTGATTATAAATATAATTTATTAACATATGGTATTATGTTTTTCTTTACATAATGATGAACGGACATCAAATTTTGGTGACCGAGCGGGTCCGATATTCGGATGTTTCTCTGTATATTTTGCATAATAAAATATTATGTGTTATTAAAGCAATCCTCGAAATTTTTTAACTACCTATTGACAGAAGAAAATTAAACCATACAAAAATATATTATATTTTTATTCCCGATGTTGAAAATCTTGTTGGTTTTTCGTTATGTACCGTCTGGATTGTAAAACGATGTACATTAATCATTCACCGTTGGTCCTCCTGGCGCTTATTAATGATGAGTTTCATTGATACGGTCGCCGACTATGCTCGAGCACTCCACGTCCGCGAAGTTGGCACCGCCATTTTGCACATCGATTCTAAACCTATGCCAATATTTTGCAACTTATTCGCACAGATTATCAACGTCAAAATTAGAATTCGCAACTTCATCCTTTTCCACAATAACATATTTCAGTTGACAGTGTATAATTTGAATGAAATATAATATAATACAATATAATATAATATAGTATATTGATGTTAAGGCGATTGTTTTTATTTTATATATTTATTATGTATTAAACGTGTATGGTGAAAGACCACTCAGTTGAACCGAGAGAAAGATAAAATACAAAATCAAAAAAAAAAAAATTACCGAAAATAATAAAATAAAATGTGAGGTGTTGCCGTGTTTGAGTTGGAGTAGGAAACCCAATCGTCTATGACGCGCGGCAAATTTTACCGTTTGGCGGCGAGTACGGTGCGCAGATGCTGGCGGCGGCAACAAGGAACGGAATCACGTTACACACTGGGAAATAGGCCGTCGAGTTTAGTTATTTGGGGGGGGATGTCTCTGTGGTCCGATAAAATAAAGTGCAATGACCACAGAGCGCACAAAAGTCGGGAATAAACTTAATCCTAACAATATACATACAACTTACGTACTAAACTTAAAACTACGACTGTGACTGGTAACTGGAACCGATACGGTCTTTCAGGAGGCCGTGGATCTCCAAGACCTTGGCGACCTCTCACACACCTCCGGGTGCTGCCGGATTTACGCAAACGACATCAGTCGTCACAACAAACACAGTAGTTGAGCCAATGGTACCATATATTATATTGAAGTTGAGACGATAGGGAATTTCAAAGAAAGAAAAAAAAATATTAAACACTAGTGTTAATGGTCAAAGGTTTTGGTTTATTAAAATGTCTGGTGACAAGGTGTTGCCGCACTGGCAGACGACAAAAAAAAAAAAAAACAACGTAACCGAAATGGCGAAAAGAGCAAGATGAGAAGAAAAAAAAAATTTATGTTGCCGCAATGGCGAACAGAACAAGAAGAAACACAACGTAATAATTTAAAACATATATAGCGTTGGCCGAAAAAATAATAATTTACATATGATTATGAAAAACAGAGATAATAAAGAATGATGATACTTATAAATACACAACATTTAGGTAAATAAAATTCACGATAAAGGATAGGTAATGAGGGAAAGATAAAGAAGGACGTCACGGCAGCGGCGGCGATCGCAACGACCGTACGTTAAAATATACCTTTTCTTGTAACATGAAGTTCTTTTGCAATGAATATACTCAAACCAACTACCTATACCATTAAGAACTAATGAGCTATGTGTCTTACCTGTAATCCAACTTCAAAAATCATTAATTTGTAAATTGTGTTTAAGTATCTCTTTTATTTTACAAAAACATTGTATATATATATATATATTTATATATCAATTAGGTACTATGAATTTGTTTAAAGGATTCAGTCTGCCAAAAAATGATGTGTGTAAATCAATAATTACAAATTTGTGCACACAGATTTTATAATAATAATTTTACTTTATTTTCTATTGATATATAAGCATTAAGCAAATACCCACACAGTAGGTACTATGTATAGACAATGTACATTTAATATGTATAATAATATGTTTACAAATATATTATGTACATACAACATACATAAACAACAAATAATAATAATAAATATTCATACATGATCTAAATGCAAAAAACATAAATTGTATAAATTAATATGTATATTTAATATTAATAGTTTTAGTATTAGCTTTAACCTTGATATTATTATTAAGTATAATTATTATAATATTAAATATATGTATTATTTCCTTTATAATAGGAAGGTACAAATTATTTTATAATTACAATTGGTATACTCATATGTTTGCGTTGACCTTGATGGCCTGGGAGGCAGAATTTTGACGACCAATAGAATATTTAAATGTTGAGGTATAGGTCATAGATATGATAATTAAATAATAGATAAGGAGACGTGGTCTCCAATAAAATTACATATTAAGCCCATAAAGTCATATAGGATATAGGTAAAATTATAATATAATATTTACATAATAAATTACTTATATATAAAATTAGAAAATATATGATAAAGAAATAAAAATATTATTTATGTAATATACTCAAAAAGTCAAATTAAACATTAAGTAATATTGTATAATAAATTTATAATTTATAAAATATCTATATTTTTGTCATAATTACTGTATGGAAAAAAATATAAATGAAATACTTTAACTATATTTAGGTGAGGCTTCTCTCAGTTACTATTAATAATTTAAAAGTCTCAATTAAATAAATAAATTAAATGACATCATTAAAATTTATAATATTAATATTAATATTTATTATTCCATTCAATAATAGTTAATTAGCTTTTGGCCATATTTTATACGTATTATCGTTTAGAATATTATACAAATAATTAAGTACCAAGAACTCATGTTTAAGTGCACAGCCGTAGTTCACAACAATGTTATTATTTACGTTTGATGAGTATAATATATTTATATTATCGTTTAGAATATTATACAAATAATTAAGTATCAGGAAGTCATGTTTAAAAAACACAGCCGTAGTTAATTACAATGTTTTTATTCACGTTTATCGGGTTGTCAAGAGGGAATATAGGGTGTCAATATTTCATTGACCAAGATGAAGCCCCCCATTATTTCACCATCGTAAACAATTCGTGTTAGGTTGGCAATTTCGGTATTCTAATTTTCTTAAGTTTCGTATTCTTATAGATAGTTATACAAAATAATTTATTTTATATCAGTTTTCAAAAAATATCACTATAAAAAATAAGTCAAGGGAGGGGACCTATCCCCCATATCCTCCCCTTAAATACGCCACTGTGTTAGACCACAGATCGAGAGCGCATTTTATAGTGTCATGAACGTTATTGCAGCTAACAACATTAAGATTGTTCAACCTGTAATCTAATAAATTTTAAACTATAGCTTATATACAGCATAATAATAGCATATAATAACAAAAATTAAAGCGCTCGTAAATTATTTTGCAATTGCCCCATAAGAGCTGCCAGTACGGGCCTATGCGTAACAGGATATAAAATTAGGAGGGGGGCAAAATAATGTACTCACCAAAATTGTAGACGGTGAGGGGGATGTAAAATACAATTATCTATTACATATACCTAATTTTTTTATTTTTACACTACTACACAAGGCACAACTGCACAAGCCTTAAACTCATGGGAATTATTTTTATTTTATTTTAGTTAATATTAATACGTTCCAATACTAAAATAATACTAATAATTCTAATATATGTGTTAATAATAATAAGTTTAAAAAATTACTGTCAACAATATTTAAACACATTTTTAATTTATTAGTAATGACGAAATATATTCCTTTGCCACTTCCCAATAAAATAAAGAAGCAAGTGCCTCCGTTTGCCCCCCACAATTACGCCTATGATGCGTATATACGTATATATGCGTAATACGATTGTATTTATAGTTTTTACTATAATATTAAATTATCGAAGTCGATAATAACTTATTCTGACCAGACCGTAGTCCGTAGTAAAATTTATTAGGACAATGAAATTATCTTAAAGTATTACAATTGTTACAAAAAAAAAAAAATAAATTTTAAATATTTTAGTTTCTATACGGTTATTATTATTAAAATAATTTTACCTAAATTTTTATTAACATATTTAAATTGTAAGCCATTTAAATATAATTTTTCTTGAAGTCAATAATATAAAATATAGCACTCTGTCTCTTTTTGCCGATAGAGGCTTTCTACAGGTATAAACAACCTAAGCGGTAATACTCCATTGTATATAATTACTTGTTATTGTGTATATTAGCTTATTAGTTATTACTATTATTTCATTTATAATTGAACGTGAATGAGCATAAAAATCAAGAAATAATTAAAAAAAAAAAAGTTAAGTGGGAATATCGATTGTGAACGTTCCTCCTTCGTCCCATCGGTCCTCGGAGAAATTAGTAGCTTATTATACTTAAGATTTGAATGCAATGATATTGCATTAGAAAATACGATTCTTAGCGTAACTCAATATATTACAATATGCTATATTGATAATCCATTCCAAAAATTTACCACGTATATAAATCACGAATGTAAATATTTATAATAAATTTCAATTTCCTACGATCTAAACTTATTTAGTTATCTAGAAATAAAATAATGAAACCGTAATTTTGCCGATTTTCAAGAACTCTTACTTTAAAAGCTTACGAAAAAAAAATTATTATCACGATTATCAAAATATTTTGTAAAAACATTAAGTCGTATATGTCTAGACTTCGATAAAATTTTCAAACAAATAAAATAAAAATTGCAGGAAATATTAAACATTGTTGAAAAAAAGCCAATATTCTATACTTAGAAAATCAATCAATTGTTTCTAAATTTTTTCTTCTAATGAAGTTCACCTAAGTAAATACTCAAAAAAATTTTCAAGACACTATGATTAAAACTCAATTATTTATCACAAAAATAAAAATTTTAAATTTCAGAAACGTTATTTTGCCAAAGTAAAAGCTTTTGAGAATTTAGAAAAATGAGCTAAATAAAGTACCAACTAAATGCAATTTTCTATCGAAAATAAACCTACTTTTGGTAATCGGACTATTATTTCTACCCGAAAAAGTGTCTTCTTACATAAAAAAATATCATAAATTAATTCTTATTCTACTGGTGATTATTCATAGGACGTCGAAACTAAAAAGCATGGATTCATCATAGAACATAATTTTATTGTTTATTGTCTAAATTAATAATTATATTATATTAACATATTCACTAAATCCGTATTTAAAATTTTACCATTCATATTTAGGTAAAATAAAATCGTATAATATTATACAATAAACTAATCACATATTATAATTTTAATACGATTATAATCGTATATACGATATTTATATTTAAGGTTAGGTTAACATTCAATAATAGTAATAAATAATAATAAAATAATAAAATTAGCCTTTGGCCATGTTTTATACGTATTATCGTTTAGAATATTATACAAATAATTAAGTACCAAGAACTCATGTTTAAGTGCACAGCCGTAGTTAACTACAATGTTTTTATTCACGTTTGATGAGTATAATATATTTATATTATCGTTTAGAATATTGTATAAATAATTAAGTAGCAGGAACTTATGTTAAAGTGCACAGCTGTAGTTAAACATAAAGAATTTATTCAAGTTTGATGAGTATAATATATTTATATTATATAAGAATGAAGATACACACTAGATATTTATCGAAAAAATCATTATGCGAAAAATAATTATAATGGCTATACCTGTGGTATTTAATGGTATTTGAAACATCAATGAAAGAATCAATGATTTTTCAACGGACGTCGTTCGATGTTTTGCGGTCTTAACGATCGTTTAGCGTGTGTGTAGATTTATTGTCGGGACAATAACAAGAATACCCTATTGCGTGCACGCGTATTGTTTGTACGTTACAGCGTGAAAGACAGAATTGATTCAAAAATATTTCTTATATAGACTATTCTTTTTCCTTTTAAGTTCTCCAATGAGTTATTGATTTTTTCATCAATCGATGTATTTTGTATTTTGTTTGATATTAACTTGGTGTTAATTGGTGAAGAAGTAAAAAACAATTGATTTTGAGATAAACCGTTTTGTATGTATGTAGATTCGACATTTGAAACATTAGGTATAGGTAATTTAAAAATATTGATCTTATACATATTATATTACATTACAAAATTAGAAATTTATAGAGGTATAGTTACGTATATTTGGTGATCATGTAAAGATGGTGTCCTGGAGCTTAAAACACCTCCAATTTTAAATTCTGAGCGAAGCGAGAAATGTATTAGTTTTACATTGATATATATATATATTTTATGAAGACATTTGTTTGTGTAGAATAAATTGTTCGATAACCACAAATTAGGTATGCTTACGGTAGAAAATTTTATCTGTAGATGGTACTTTATTTAGCTCATTTTTCGAATTTCTCAAAAGTTTTTCCATAGGAAAAGAAAAAAATGATAGGTCGATTTTGGATGTTACTTCTTCGTCCCTTCAGTCCTTGGAGAAATAAGTGGTTTATTATAATTAAGATTTGAATGCAATGATATTCCATTAGAAAATACGATTCTGAGAGAAACTCATTTTAATACAAAATACTATACTGATAGGTAGTTCCATAAGTTTACCAAGTCTGTAAACTATGAGAAAACTCAAAAAAAATTTAGAGTATCTACGTTCAAAATTACATTAGTTTTTGAATCTAAAATCAATTTCATTAAAATTACGAATTGTTGTAATCGGTCTATTATTTATATCCGAAAAGCATAAAAATACACACATCATTATACATCATCATAAAACCAATACATTCTTCACTTTAGATTATGTTTATTCTATACTCTTTCAAAATGTGTACTAATTATATTTACCTGATCATTTTTTAATTTTCTTTAATTGGCCAAACGATTGTTTTGTAATGACATCTTTTTTTTGTTAGTAGAGGATGTTTTCTTGGCAAAACGCCAATTTTTCAATTCGTCCATCATTAATATTATAAATTATAATAAATAAATTGTAACAAAATGAACACAGAGTGTAAAGAAAAAACCATAATTTATTGATTGGCTAGTTTACATATTTATAGTAAAGTACAATATGTATTTAAGATCCTGTAAATACTATATATTATGTATATGTATACCTAATGTTCATAGGTACTAATATTATATCCAGTGTCAGGTTTTGGTGCGAATTAAAAATATTACAAAATTATGATCGGAAGAAAATAATATGCCTACAATTCTTATGATCGGATTATTTTTATACGTGTCCAGGCGGCAACCATAAATATCAAGAGCGTAATCGTCGCGGTTGCCAATCGAATAATTTAATAATATAATTAATATAAACTTTATTACTACATTATTTGTATTATATTCTGAAGGTTAGAACATCCCGGAATATTCCGGCGGCGACCATACAGTACGTCCGACTGATCTAGAATATTCACGGGCGCTTATTACAAATTTATTGAAAATGTATAGATAAAAAAAAATAATAAGCATTGATATAAAATGTAATTGATTATTTTATAACAAAATTGTTAAAACCATATTAAACATATGTACTCGTATCACGCAGCACATCCCCGAGCCACTCTTATATAGACGCATCTTCCTTTCGTGGAAGGTCATAAAGTCCGCACCACGCCGCGTCGACCGACCGACCGACCAAGTGGACGCCCAACTTAATATTCTCTAAAATTAATAAATGTATATCATATTATTATATTAATATAACAACTAAATCGGTATTTAAAATTTTATCATTCACTTTTTTGGTAAAATGAAATCGTATAATTTAATACAATAATCTAATCACATATTATAATTATAATACGATTATTATCGTATCTACTATATTATTCTATTCGATAATAGTTAATTGGCCTTTGTCCTTTGGCCATGTTATATACATATTATCGTTTAAAATATTATGCAAATAATTAAGTACCAAGAACTCATGCTTAAGTGCACAGCCGTAGTTCACTACAATGTTTTTATTCACATTTGATGAGTATAATATATTTATATTATCGTTTAAAATATTATATAAATAATTAAGTATCAGGAACTTATGTTTAAGTACACAGTCGTAACTACAATCGTAACTACAATGTTATTGACGTTTGATGAGTATAATATATTTATATTATATAAGAACGACGTTACACATTAGATTTTCATCGAAACAATCACTATGAGAAAAATAATTATGATGGCTATAATTATAGTATTCAATGGTATTTAATTTTATCATATAGATTTTTAACCAGAAAAACTTTATTATGATTATTATGTTGGCCCAACGGCCAACATATCCCACTTCTTAATATTTTGATTAGTTAAAATGTTATTAATTTTTTTCAAATTAAATTTTAATCTTTTTTATAATTATATAGGTTTTTATAATTATATAAGTATTTTAAAGTCAGAATTCGACTATTTAATTAATTTATTATTAAGTATTAATTTATTTGTGTATTTTTATTTATGTAAGGATGAAAAATATTATTATTAAGAAAATGTAATTATAAGTATGCATGAAATGTTACATTTTGTTCTTTATAACTATTTAAATAAATTTTAATTATCTATTAAAAGACATTAATTCTGAGATATTATAACATGAATGACCCAATATCCTAACCTTCTAGAAGTCCTTAACTACTACTGGTCAATGAAGCCTAAATAGTTGGGTAAAACTCAATATACACAGAGATACAATTAATAATCTAGTGATGGTAATTGATAAAATGAAGGAAAAACAAAACAAAATATTAAATCATTGTTTGAAAATAAAAAAAGTGTATAATAATATATAAACATGTTTTTAATATCTAACATAGTTATTAGTTATGTTTGTATATCTTTGAGTAATTGAGTCTGCACTGTATAGTAATTATAAATGTATAAATATTAAATTGTAACCCAATTAAAACATTTTCATGAAAAAATTGCTTGAGCCACTAGTATAAAGTATAATCTTATATTAAATAATTAATAATAAAATACTAAACTTCAGTAAAAAATGAAAATAGACTAAATTCCTCTCAATTTTTATCAACATGTCAATGAACAACTAACAGAATGAAATATTTGGAAAACTATAATATATTTTAAATTATTATTCTCGACGATGAACAAATCGTGGTATTTCAGTTATTGGCTGCTTTGTCAAACTATGTATATTATGTATACATACCTGGTCCTCCTGGCGCTTATAAATGATGTCGTTTTTAATGCATTTCAGTGACTCTTTAATTTTTTTGCATCATTTTTACTTTTGTTAGAATGAAATGTTACATGATAATTACATGATGCCGAATCCAATATAATTTAAAATTGTAATTTTTATAATTTATTTAAAATCTCAAAATTTACCATTTTCTTACTAGAATATTTCTTAAGTTATACTTATTTAGAATAGTTCCTATGTTTTTAAAAATAATTTTGTTTTTAACCCAATATAATACATTATTGAAATCATTATTAAATATATAAAGTTATTTTCGATTTTCTTACAAATTTTAAACCATTTTAACTACTGTTATGATAATTATGTTTTCTGTATGTACATATTATACAGTGACTTTTTTTCAATAATTCAATAGTGGATGGTTTCCAAAATTTAAGTAGAATACATTGATCTAAAAATAATGAATACAAATTGTATGTTTACTTATTGTAAATATACAATTTTCACTGCAATATACTACGTTTCATTTGACTAAATGAGATCCAATATCAACACATCTTCTTACCGCATTTACGATCTCACGATGTACAATCTATACAGTTGCGCCGAAGTCTATAATTATGTGTAGGGCGTTTATACTTCAGCTACCACTATCAACTACCAATTTTATGGGTAAACTTTTTTTTTTATTAATTATTTATTATTTATTAACATTAGAATAACTACAATATTTAATACTAAACATCCACCCACCCACCAATTGATTTTTATGTGGCAATTAAATCCGTATATAGTAAAGAAGGCATTGTAAATTAATAAACAATATTGCTCTTATTATGTTATTAAAACAATCCTCGAAATTTTTTAACTACCTATTGACAGAAGAAAATTAAACCATACAAAAATATATTTTTATTCCCGATGTTGACGATCTTGTTGGTTTTTCGTTCTGGACCGGCTGGATTGTAAAACGATGTACATTAATCATACACCCTTGGTTTCCTGGCACTTATTAATGATGAGTTTCATTGATATGGTCGCCGACTATGCTCGAGCACTCCATGTCTTGCGACGTTGGCACCGCCATTTTGCGCTATCGATTCCAATTTATGCCGATATTTTGCAACTTATTCACACAAATTTTCAACGTCAAAATTAGAATTCACAATTTCATCCTTTAGCACAATAACATATTTCAATTGGCACTGTATAATCGATTGAAATATAATATAATATAATGATAAGTTAATGATGCTAAGACAAGTGTTTTAATTTTATACATTTATTATGTATTATACGTAAAATATGAGAGTTCAAATACAAAAATCCCGATTTAACTAATTTGAAAAGTAATATTAATTTTGATCAATTGAAATGTAGAATCTGTGTAATATTCTTTTTTATTTGTATTAATAATATTATTTAATCTATAATGATATAATTGTTGAATTATTATGTAGAAGTATATAATATACTAATTAATAATTTAACATATTTTCCATTATGTTATTGTGTTGTCATTTTTACCACATTTATAAAATCAACTATTTTGGTTTATTTGAGAAAAATACCATATACTATTTTAAAATTTTAGATTCTGAGCGAAGCGAAGAATGTATTGGTTTTCAAAGATGTTTTTTTTTTTTTTTGTATGAAAAACTTTTTTCGGGTCGAAATAATCGTCCGATTACCACAAGTAGGGTATGCTTTCGGTTGCAAATCGTGTCTAGTTGGTACTATATTTAGCTCATTTTTTGAATTTCTCAAAAGTTTTTCCTTGGGACGGGAAAAACTACCAAAATATGGCACATATAATGCATAGGTATCAACATTGAAATCAACAGATGAATCAACATTCAACTTATTATTATTAAAAATTAAGTAATACATATTCTTTATTTTGTATTACACACTTCTTAAAATTTATGAATATTAGAATTAAATTAATGAAAAATAAATGTAATGATTTAAAAAATGATTTATACTTATTCTTATGAATCGATATCCTTGGCTCAAAATCATACCCGATTTTCATTAATTCCATTTACGTTTGACATTAATATAATGGAACCTATTTACAAATTCTTCATGATGTACTTGCTATAATTCAAGAATAAATGATTTTTTTTCGTCTTTTACATTAATTAAATTAAAATTATACTCTTTAACGTATAAACTAATAAAGTCCTTTCTTATACATTCTGAAGGAAAATACTTAGTTATGTCATTTGCAATAGCTGTACATATATTGTTGAAACAATTATGATACATATTCATTTTATTTATTTTCTCTAGAATATGTGCATTAATACAGTTATACAATGATCTTATTTGATTTAAATTGTTATAAGTTAATGTAATACAATTATTGTGAACTTGTAATATTACCGATTCAGATTTTGAATTAATTTTATAATATAAATTATTATTTAATTTAATTCTTTTAGAATGACTTTTAGTAGTTGTATAGTTGAAAATGTTGTAAATAGTATTTTCATTTGTAAAATTTTCCCATTGTAATTGATTCAAAACTACATATTTTTTTTTTTTTATACGGCTTTCTATTATTATTACTACTGATAAAGTGTTGTTATTTATATGATATCCGATAGAAATTGTTTTACCATTTTGAGGTTGAATGTAAATATTGATTTGCGTAATGCTATATTAATAATTATAATATACGTAATATTCTATTTAGTTTAACAATTATATTCTTCATGGAATCGTTTTGGTTGATCTTTCACTCTTATTGATCTTCTTATTCTTCTTATTATTCTTTTTTGTTTGTTGAATATTTTTTTAATGATTTAATAAAAAAGAAACTGTTACTTTAATACGACGTATACAATTTTCATTCTTACATTTAAAACACATAATAGATAAATGTACTTAGAAATATTTGTATAAATGTTATTATGTAATAAAACTAAGCAGTAAAATTATTATATAGCAAAAATAGTGTTTCTGCAAAATTTTTATTTTATAATTTTTAAGAAAAAAAACTATTACATATTAAACAGAGGTTATTAAATAAAAATATGAAAATAACTGATTAAAGACATACTTTTAAAAAAAAAAAAAAATAGTAAGACTGTAACGCAAGTACCTTTTATTATAGTTACTATAGTTATTATTATAAATACTAGTTATTATCAGTTACAACTTTAGAATGCTACTAGCATTATAGTAACTATAGTAACTATAATAAAAGGTAGTTACGTTACAGTCTTACTATTTTTTTTTAAAAAAGAATGTCTTTCATCAGTCATTTTCATATTTTTATTTAATAAACTCTGTTTAAAATGTAATAGTTTTTTTTCTTAAAATTATAAAATAAAAAATTTGCAGAAACACATAAACATGTATCAGGTCTATATATACAATTTTGATCTGACCAATGTCATAAAACATAATGGTTATTAGAAGCGCAGGAACTATTTTCCTTGTAGTGGGGGGGGGGGCAAAAATTTAAGGAAAATCATGAAATATAGTATATTAAAATAAAATACAAATACTTATTGATTTTTGTTAATATGTTTAATTACTATTTTATAGATTACAATTTAACTTAACCTAATTTAATCTTGAATATAAAATTAAAAACAATTTTAATGTTTTACATTTTTTAATTTTATTTCTTATACAGCTTTTCAAAATTCATTTTATTACATATTATATTATATAAATATTAAAAAAAATAAAAACGTAATTTAAATTTAAACAATAACTCTAAAATGTTTAAGTATTAAGTGTATAATTATGATGACAAATTTTCAGGGGGGGGGGGGGGCAAAATCATAATTTGCTCCCTGACATATTAAACGGGGGGAGAGGGTCAAATGCCCACACTGCACCTTTTGTTTCGGCGCCACTGGTTATTATTCTTTTTTAATAACATTTTTAAAGTAATGATGAAAAATGTAAACATTGTAGACACATAGTCTAGTTGACTATCAACTATAGAAATGGCTTATACAACATTATTTACTTACCCTAACCTAAACAGGACCTTAATGATAATGGATCATTATTTTAAAGATTTACAAATCTTACGTCATAGTCCACTAGGTTTTGTGTCTACAATTGTATAAATATATTATTTCATGTAATTAGGTGATACTTTCATACCTAAATAATAACATATTTATTGTAAAGTATATACCTACGGTAATTATATAAAAAAAAATGTAATATATTCGTAATTCCTCCGCTGACTGTGGGGGCACGTTCGACACATATGAATTCAACTCGTCGTACGCTCCATCTTGTGCGTAGATGGCATAGTTACGGTGACTCACAAGAGTTCCGATTACCGTATTGTATAAAAAAGTTTAAAAAATCATGGTAAAAAACAAGCTAAAAATGATAAAATAAAATCAGCGGTAAATCGGTTGTTTGTGACCGGGAACTCCCCCAGAATATTTTCAAAATATGCTAAATATTGTAAAAAGTGCGTTTTTTGACGTTACGCAGTAATCTTGTTTTCTGTGACCGGGAGTTGCCGGTCAGAAATTTTAAATTACTATAGTAGAGGTTAAAAATAGGGACAGGACATACATAACACATACTACTCATAAAAAATATTTTTATTTCTTTACCATATATTTTTAACATATAAATTTTTAAAGCGATAAACCCAAAACTACCGGAAATATTAAAAATTTTTGTAAATAAGTACAATGTTCTAAACTTGGCCAAATTATCAACTAATCCTTTCCAAAATTTTTTCTATAATGTAGAACACTTATGTTGACACTCAAAAATAGCTTCAAGTGTCTATGGCCAAAACCTAATTAGATATCTCGATATAAAAAAAATTTAAATAACAGAAACCGTAATTTTGTCGATTTTTCGCCATTTTTTGGTAGTTTTTCCCCTCCCAAGGAATAACTTTTGAGAAAACAAAAATCTTTGTGAAACAAATACATTCTCCGCTTCGCTCTGAATCTAATAATACCTACGATTAAATTCTATTAGAATTGTAAAACTAATACAAATTTCACTACGTGCATAATCTTAAATTTTCAATATAATACTAACAATGAATTAATTTATTAATTAGATCACACAAGTAAAACATAAATGATTAAGATTTAAGACTATATTGATGTAATTTATTACAAAATATTAACAATTATTAAAATTGCAATTTATTAATTATCATCCAGAGTATCCAACTATAAATGTATAAATAAAAAAAAATCGTATATCCAGAAATAATATGAATTTAATAGGTATAACTATAAAAAAATTACCTTATTATGGTCCATTTCAATTTTTAAAATAATTAATGTACACGTGATAATATTACTGTAAGCGTCTGTTTCGTCTATCGATGCACACCGAAATGAACAATATTCTTGAATGTTGATTGATGCAATAAGACAATTAAAAAATAGTATATGGTATTTTTCTTAAATAAACTAAAATAGTTGATTTTATAAATGTGGTAAAAATGACAGCACAATAACATAATGTAAAATGTGTATCCACAAAATAGTATATTAAATACTTCTACATAATAATTTATTTTGTAGATTTTTCAGTAATTAAAGTTTAAAACATAAATTCGATTCCTTGAAAACACAGTAAATGTAACGATAAATATATTACTTAAAAACCCAATTTAAAAAATTAATAACTTTTAAATATTCAAAACGTTAACACGTGGGATATGTTGGGGCACAAAAAGAGTTGTTCTGTTATAGAATTTATATGCTTCAATACCATTAAATACTATAATTATAGCCATCATAAATATTTTTCTCATAGTGATCGTTTCGATGAAAATCTAGTGTGTAACATCGTTTTTATATAATATAAATATATTATACTCATCAAACGTGAAAAAAAAAATGGAGTTATTTACGACTGTGTACTTAAACATAAGTTCCTGATACTTAATTATTT
The DNA here is from genome assembly GCA_013282895.1 of Eriosoma lanigerum. Classification (NCBI taxonomy): domain Eukaryota; kingdom Metazoa; phylum Arthropoda; class Insecta; order Hemiptera; family Aphididae; genus Eriosoma; species Eriosoma lanigerum. The sequence continues at coordinate 21,386,429 of CM023362.1, read as the reverse complement.
ATAAAATATTCTAAACCATAATATAAATATGTTATACTCATCAAACTTGAATAAAAAAATTGTAGTAAGAAATAATATTACAATTTTATTTTACATTTTTTATCATAATATATAGAACACTATTACTAGAGCTTTTAATAAAATATAATAATAAAAGATAAAATACAATTAAAAAAATATTAATCATAGGTAGGTATTTAAAATATAGAATAATAACTAATAAAATATAAGTTATATATTATTTAATATGAGTATAATATGACACATCTATAATATAATTAACAAAAAATATAATTTATATTGCAAAATGTAATGCACTTTAATGTAACTTAAATAAGTATAATTGTAAAAGGATAAATAGGTAAATTTAAAAAACTAATAAAAATGTTTCAAATGAATAATAGTATCATTAGTTGGTAAATTATATAAATAAATGGGAGGTTCTATAAAATCGTTAATAATAAGAACATAATTAAATGTTGCAGTTCTGAAAATTATATAACTAACTTAATGTTGTTTATATGATAATATATTTAGAGTTTCACAAAAAAAAAAAATGTTTTCAACAATACAAATTATTTTTTTCAACATATTTACTAACATATTATTTTCTACATAAGAGGTTAAAATATGATCTACTTTATAAATAATATTGCTATATGTAATTTTATCATAACACTGTGCAATGTTAAGTACTTTTAAATTGTTAGGTATAAATAATAGCATTATTAAAATACATTTAAATGTCCATTTAAATGGTCGCCGCCGTAACATGTTCTTATTTCGAATAGAGTATAGAAGAAATATCATGGTCTAAACAAATAAATACGTAATTCATCCATGAAATTTATCATAATAACATTATGTATACGTATTATCTAAAAACTTTTAAATAAATGTAAATTCAATTTAAAAAATTTTATTAAATATCTAAATACTAATTAATTTGCAAATTTCATGACTAAAACATGATTAAACATATTAAATCGAACTTTAGTTAATAAAACTTATTTAATCACTAACACCCAAAGAAGTATAATCAGTTTCAAAATTCACCGTGGACGTAATCGACATTAACAGGAATCTATCAAAATTGGAGTTATTAAAATATAAAAAATTTGGTATGATTTCAAATCTAGTGGGACTTTTATAACAATTACATAATGTTATAGGTAGTATTGATATGCGGACATTGACATGACATTGAACTAATCAAACAGAACCACAACAATGGGATTTTGACATGACTCAGTTATAACTTCAACATAAGAATGGACACTTCAATGGAAATCTTTAGTGTTCTCATCAAATTACTGTAGTTAAATAGAAAAGTAAAGATATCATAGAAATACCATATCCAATAATAGAGATATTTAACATTTTTTGATAAAAATGCTCAATTTTTAATAAAAAATCCAATTTAAAATTTTAATAATTAATTCAATGTAAAATCTGATTCAAACATCACCTTCAAGTGGCTAGCTATCACTTATTTTTAATAAATGAAATTCAATTTGTTCAAAATTATAATTTTTTTATCTAAAAGTACATAGAATTCTAATGTTGGGTGGTTTCGTGTGTACGTATAATTAGTAAATATTTAAAAATGTTCTATAACAGTCAGATTTAACATAATTGAGTTCTGATTTAAACACATTACCCTCTATGCTATTTAGAATCTTTTATCTTCTTTGAATATAATTGTAGGTAGATCCTAAAACAGATATATTTAACATTTTTTGCTAAAAATCTGTATTTTTCTAAAAAATCCAATTCAAAATTTTAATAATTCATTAAATTAATTTAAAAATTTTAATAATTTAATCAATATAAATTTTATTTAAAATCTGATTGAATCAATACTTTCAGGTGAAAAGCTATAGCTTATATTTTTCAAAAGAAATTCCATTTGTACAAAATATAAATTTTTTTATCTCAAAGTACATAAAATTATCATAATTTTGGGTGATTTCGTGCGTACATATGATATGTTAATAATTAAAAATGTTCCATAACAGTCAGATTTAACATAATTGAGTTCTGATTTAAACACTTTACACTCTATGCCATTTAGAATCATTTGTCTTCTCTAAATATAATTGTAGGTAGATCCAATAATAGATAAATTTAACATTTTTTGCTAAAAATCTGAATTTTTATTAAAAAATCTAATTGAATATTTTAAAATTTTAATAATTTATTCAATATAAATTTTATTTAAAATCTGATTGAAGAACTACCTTCAGGTGCAAAGCTATAGCCTATGTATTTCAAAAAAAATTATATTTGTACAAAATATCAATTTTTTTTCAAAGTACATAGAATTATAATGTTGGTTGTTTCGTGTGTACGTATAATTAGTATATAATTAAAAATGTTCTATAACAGTCAGATTTAACATAATTGAATTCTGATTTAAACACATTACCCTCTATGCCATTTAGAACCTTTTGTCTTCTTCAAATATAATTGTAGGTAGATCCAATAATAGATAAATTTAACATTTTTTGCTAAAAATCTGAATTTTTATTAAAAAATCCAATTGAATATTTTAAAATTTTAATAATTTATTCAATATAAATTTTATTACAATCTGATTGAAGCACTACCTTTAGGTGGATAGCTATAGCCTATATATTTCAAAAAAAATTATATTTGTACAAAATATAAATTTTTTTATCTCAAAGTACATAAAATTATCATAATTTTGGATGATTTGTTGTGTACATATGATATGTTAATAATTAAAAATGTTCTATAACAGTCAGATTTAACATAATTGAGTTCTGATTTAAACATATTACCCTCTATGCCATTTAGAATCTTTTGTCTTCTCTAAATATAAT
>CM023362.1:21367921-21383083 GCA_013282895.1 Eriosoma lanigerum | reverse complement strand
AAATCAATTTTAGTTTTGTAATACATAAATACTACTTATAATTCAGAACGGTTTGGCACAATGTCTGGAGCCTTACAAAAATACTTTGACCAATTTGATGTTTCCAAGATGTCATTATATCCGGAACCAAGCAGACTATGATGCATTTTTGGAAGACTACATTATAACAGCGTTGATAGGGACTTTAAAAATCATTATACAATCAATCGAGGATAATAAAATAATATTTTCTAAAAATGGCAATGTAAGTATTGAATAAAGTAATTGGTACGTAGAAATGAAATAGCAATTGATTATTCAGATACCATATGAAATGATAACTTTTGTGCAACGATGTATATTTAAATATTTGAATAAACTACAAACTGGTTTTACTGAAACTGATTTTTGGAAGTTTGAAACTCACAAAAATGTATGGGACGAATTCATGCAGCACTACACAAAATTAATCATTGATGATTATGCTACGTTTTTTCATGAATATTCCTATAATTTAGAAGTACGCAGTTTTATATATTATCATAATTTTATGCTTACCTAATTAGTGTAAGATATATTATTATTGTTTATAAATAAATGTACCAAAGTTTATAACTAACAAATAACAATTCAGTAAAAATTTAAAAAGGTTAGAAACTAATGAAATTTATTCAGAATAATATTTTAACATTAGGTAATTATTATTTATATCAATTATTATGTTTAATACTTATATTTTATAATCATTAATGTTCTGATAATTATTGTGGTGCAATAGTTTGCAATATAGTTATTGTGCAATACTCTTGTTTCATTATTATTTTTAGTTTTCTAATTAATTTTAATACGTATACAAATATGATAACCTTATGGTCTGTTATAATGTATTTTATGTAAATATATAATATAAAACTACGGTAGTTTAAATTTTAGACATTTTATCAACATTATTATTACTAGGGCATGGGACTTATTGCATTACAATTTCATCAAATATGCACTAAAACATACACATAAAAGTTATAAGTTATATGCATGCAAATATCTAATTAAATTAATTTTAATTGATTAATAAAAATGCGATTATAAATTTTAAAAAAATAAAAATAAATCATTGTATTATTTTGTAATCGTAACTAATCGCCAATCAATGATGAACCCATGAACCTACGACGCATGTTGAAATCTATTTTTTTTAAAATACCGGAAAATTTCTTATCTTTTCTTTGTACAATGATTGAATGATTGGCCATTGTCCATTATAGTTGAACTCATTAGAAATATTTTGATAAAACATTATTACTACTCGTATATTGAAATATTATATAATATTTTACAATTTTTAATATAAAAAATAAATATATCGTCCTAAATGTCGTAAATATGCATAAAAAAAATGCAATCCATAAAAATATGTATATTTCATGAAAATATGCAAAAAAAAAATGAAAATTTTAAATTCGTTACCACTTAAAACTTAATTAACTTATTTCTAACTTATATATCAATTTTTTGGACAATCAAATAAAAGTATGCAAATGCAATAAGTTCCCGTGTCCTAATTATTATCTATATAACGATTAATTTTATATATTTATATATATTTTTTTTCTTAGAGATATTTTATTATTTGAATAACACATTACAAAAAATAAAGTATTACATAAAGAATAAAAATTACCTACACCTTTAAGCTAAGCTTGTGGTGGTATTGGGAGTAATAATACACACATGTGATTTCTTTTAATTACTAAAATAACAAATAATAAACAAACACTGTAATATGAAAGCAATAAAAAATAAAAAATAAATAATAGATAATATTAATAAATAATAGAAAAGCTTTATATAAATAAGATTTATATTAAACACTTACTTAGTTCACTAAATAAAATATTATTTATACGTTTTTTGATGTTAATTGTATCGTTATATATACTTTTTTTCACATCAATTGGCAAAGAGTAAAAAATGACAGAAAATGATATTATAATTGTATATATTATTATAGCTAGAAGTCTACGCAAAATGTAGATATTTATTTGATAATATAAAAATGTACTGTCCACAACATTATATTGATGGGTATACGAACACATGGATAATAAAACCCATATCGAATTGTTCTGGTCATGGAATTATAATGACTAGAGACTTAAATAAAATAAGAGAGAAGAACTATGTGGAAGACGGGATGAAGAATAATTACATTTTACAAAAATATATAGGTAATTATAATGAACATTAATAATAAGTAATTTAAAAATAGAAACGAAATTGTATAATATACATATTTTTGTTCACCGTAGAAAAACCGCTTTTGATTTATACGTGCAAAATTGACTTGCGACAATGGTTTTTAGTGACAAATATGAATCCTGTAGTCGTATGGATGTACAAGTAAATTATTTCATTATAATATACTCTGTATCTGTATGACAGTATGATAATATTATTATGATTATTGATTAGTAGGATTTATTTTAGACTTTATTTCTTTATAGAAATAAAAACTTGACACTTTTACCGAGTTTATTACGCAATATTTATTAAATATAAAATTGTACAAATTATTATATTCAATTTTTCTTCATGTTGTATAATAATTCTTATAGATTAAGTATCTACCTATTTTATTTTACAGACATTTATAAAATTAAATTTTATTTTTTCTGGCCTAGAATAATTATGTAAATTTCGATAGGCACAGGGCAACTACTCCGATTACTGCCCATAATGCCCGTCTGGATTTTACTCCTTTATGATAAAGAAATATTAGACTTAAAATCTGAGATAACACTATTTAGATAAGGTTTGGGTATAATTTTTATTTTTATTTTATAAATTGTGAAATAATTTTTACTTTTTAGTAATAATTTACTAATTTTTCCTTTTTAAAAAAAAATACATTGGTATTTACTTTATACTTACCTATTATGATAAAATTTAGCTTAATCTTAAATAAACTACTTGTTTGTACTCTTAACTTAATTATACAAGAACTGTAGTAGAATATGTCATATTTGTTTTGGTTACAATTATTAGTTTATGATTTCGTAATTTTAAAAGTAAAACAAAATCAATTTACTTGTTAACAATGCGATTGTTGTGATTGAATTTTATAATTGCTTGTTTTACAGAGAGGGCTACGTAAGGTTTTGTGCAAACAGTTTTTCCATGCAAAACATGCACGAATCGATTCATCTTAGTAATGTCAGACTACAAATGAAGTATCGAAAAATTCGACGTCCGAACGTACCTGAAGAATGCATGTGGGATTACAAAGAACTACAAAACCATTTAGAGTAAAATACGATTTCCTTTTTGTACCTAAACTTTACGTGGCATATTTACGGAAGAACATAAGGAAATGATCCCTATTATCATTTTTTTTTTTTTTTTTTTTTTTAATAATTATACATATTTTATGCGCATGTTATAATATTTATAAATATGATGATTAAAATAGCTACCAATAAACTCTTAAATATGCCACTAAGCACATACACATTACACGTCTATGCGTGTACATTTTGTAACTGTCAAGACTGAAAAGTCAATACAAAATATTAAGGGAAATAGTAAAAGCTCTAGAATATTTCGTCTGTAATTATAATTTGCATAATGAACATCTAATATGGTATTTGATGTAGTCAAAACTTTTCATAACAAATAACAATGACGTCCATAATCTTAGAAATCCCATTATACAAAAATATCCATTTTTAAAATTCTTACCAAACAACTATACCTAGTTAAATAGGAGTAGAGATCTTATTAATCTCACTAGTTAATATTTATTTATTTATTTAATCGTTTCTAGTACCCAGAGTATTATAAATGGAATGCACCATTATTATTATCATAATACAAATAGGATTAATTAATATAAGCAAATAATTTTAAAAATTCAGGCCTTATCAAAAATGCATAATCATGACTAAAGTTGACAAAAATATAAAATTTAATTTGCTTAATTTCCTAACATGTTAGGTACCTATAGTTTTATATTTAAGATAAAACATGGATAACTAGATTTGTTTTACATTGATTTTACCGCATTAAACAATATAGAAATAATGTGAATTATTAGAATAGATATGTATTTTAATACCATAATATAAATACAATTTTTTTCCTTCTTATAAAACTATTACTTAAGTACTTATAACTACTTAACTACTTAGGTACCTATGTAATTTTTTTTTTTTTATTTGGTAAAAAGATAATCATATTTTATATTATATTATTATTCATTTAGTTTTTTTAAAAATGACTATTGTTACTATAAATAGCATTATTGATTTGGACAGAACATGTAATATGTTACAGAAACATTGGACAAGAAAACGTTTGGGACGAATTGATATTTCCTGGCATGAGCGAAAGTATATACACCGTAATTCAAGCATCTAAAGCCGAATCACTGTATCGCGCCAAATCATTTCAACTGTTTGGTGCCGATTTCGTGATAACCGATAACTTTGTGCCGTTCTTGATTGAAATCAATTCCATTCCTGGGTTGAATCCGTCCACCAGCGTTATTGCCAATCTGGCGCCAATGCTCCTAGGGGATATAATAAAAGGTATGTGCGTAAAAACACTTCGTATAAAATATAACGAATTTACCGAATTGTATTTTCAAATCATACGATGCGATTAGTGATCAGATACTTCTATATTTTTTTAATAGAACCACTTTTAAAATATTTTATAGGAAATTTTATTGTTTGAAAATTACTATTGTTAATGCGCTAAAAAGTTTATAAACTAAAATGTTTGTGATGAATACACATTTTAAAGGATTCCTCTAATTGAAAATATAACTAATGATAAAATAATTTGGTTAACTTCAGACACATCCTATTTTAAAAATTATAACTAATGTATATTTATTCTGTAGCTACATATTTTACAATTTATAGACATATACTAAGGTTAGTTAAAAGTACTAAGGTACTTAACGTCGTTGACTAAATAATTTTAAATAACATCCGAGTTAACTTATTTACAGTTACAGAATATAATTTATATTATATTATAAGAATAAGATACTATTCATTGAAATTGAAATTTGTTTCATAAAAAAATGTCAGAAAAAATATCTAAATAGTTTGTTAAAAAATTGTTTTATTTAAAGAAAATTTAATATTGCCAAAGGATAAATGATATGTAACATAAATAAATTAAATATTAAAAAATAAAAGTATCTGCCTATAATATATATACACAGTGTGTAATCGCTAATTGGAAACAGTTAATAAATCTATGTACAGATATAATATGTAAGTTCTAATTAATGAAATCATTTTAATACATAATAAGACACATTTTCGTGTAATTATAACATTTTAAATTAAATTATAATTACACATGCGCAAATAGGTAAACTTTTTTTTTTAAATAGCAACCCCAAATGTTGATTATTAATAATTTTTTTTTCTTATTTTTACGTGTGAAACTGTATTGTTGTAACTGTGTTTCATGAAAAAATGAATCAATTTAAATTTTAATAACTCAGCTAATTTTGCACTTAGAAAATTGATTTAATTATAAAAATTCATGAAAAATATGAAAAAAAATTCATTAATGGTCAAAATTTGGGGTTGCTATTTTAAATAAAAAGTTTACTAATTTGCGCATGCGCAATTATAATTTATTTTAAAATGTTATAATTACACGAAAATGTGTCTTATTATGTATAAAAATGATTTCATTAATAAGAATTTACCTGTACACAGATTTATCAACTGTTTCCAATTAGCGATTACACAATGTATAAACATAACGATAAACAAATTATTTACATCTATCATGATGAAATAAATAATAGGTCAAACAAAAATTTGAAAGATATTTTATACGGTTGCCATAATGTAATAGATCAATGATTAATGTCGATCATGCGGTCGATGCCTGATTATTAAACAATGGGTTATAACTTATTAATGAAGCAAGTTTCCTGTTTTTCCTTTACCACTGATATAATATGTTTATATTTAATAACAATGAAATAAGTTATTTTTCGTTTAGAAGTTTGCTATTCGATTTGTTTATCCTCAAATGTATTTCTAAGCGTATTCTATACGTTTTACGCCACTGTGTGTCTCAAAAAATTATATTACTTACTATTTACTAATAATATTAAAATAATAATATAATACAAACTGTTTTGATTGTTTAGAAACAAATTATTGATAATTTTTTTTTATAATTTAAACCATTGAAAAATATTTTTATAAATATTAATAAGCATAATATGTATTTCAAACAACCAAACAGAAATAATATTTGTACATTTTTTTAAAAAAAAACTCGTGAATTAATTTTATAATCCCACTATATATATGGCATGTAATTCTTAATAATAATAACTCTGTAAAAATATGTCAACTTGTTTAACTTAAGTTTATAATTACTTATTTACCATACGTAGATAAAAAAAAAAAATTGTTTAATAGGATGAAAATATAGGAAGTAAACAATCAATAATAATATCATCAACTTAACAAAAATAGAGTATACACGGAAAAAAATATTTACAATATTAGTTTAATTGAAGAAAATATAGTTGAAATTACTATTTTTGTTATAGAAATAACTTTTTATATTAGTTAATATAACTCATACACAACTAGTTAAACTATTAAATACATGTGTACTAAATATTATGTTAATATAATGAAAATAATAGTTAATTTTACTATAAAAAGTAGTTAAAATCATTTTAACTAACTTTCTTAATGACAGTAATTAGTATTTATGTTAATAATCTATTAATAATATTTATCTACAAAATTTATAGTAGCGTTTACTATAATTATATGTTATCCTCACAATATTGTCGTACTCCATAAGAATATGACAATATTGTCGTATTCCCTAAGAATACGTTTGTTTCTTTGAGGTTATAAATCTAAATTTTTCATTTTACATTTGTCGTTTGTATTACACAAAAACAACAGACGTTGTTGCTTTTTAGTCTTTACTTTTTTAGTCCATACATGTTTATATATTTTAATATTTTACAACTTTACACGTTTTACTGTGTTATATTTTATATATTGCACTTATATAGTTTTTATATAGTTGCCACAGTTAAAAACTAAATTATATTTTATAGTAAAATTAACTAAAATTCTAGTTAAAACTACAATAAAAAGTAAAACTAACTAACATGACACTTAAAAATATAGTATGATCTATTATTGTTAAAATAACAATAAAAGTTTGACTATATTTAATATGTAATTTTAACTAAATTTTTGGCTGTCACATATGTTATTATAATTTACAGTTAATAGTTTATAGTAGTTTATAGTTGAATCAACTATATTTTTTTTCGAAAAAATAGCACACTTGACACTAATAAGATAAAGACAAAATAAAATGTTTTTATTTTAAACACAAGTAGTCATGATTGATACTGTTTGAAGTGTTCATATATTTCGAGACAATAAAGAAAACTTGTGTCTATTTTTCGTATTTCGTATTTATTTTTAATATTTGTTTATATAAACTTATCACATAATGTTTTGTGATGGAGAAATTTTAGTTAGTTTAGTGGAAATGAAACCATCCATTTAATATTTTAATGACTATGTCAGAACGTAGTTCGCATGAGTGATGCGTTTTATATTTAACGGGTGAATCCATAATTTTTATTTTTTATCATTTTCTTCTAACTTTTTTAATGTGTACCACATGCAATTTGCAACATTTCGTCGAATGACATCTTGGTGGTGTCTTGTCTAGGCAGAGTCGCAGGAACTATTTTTATTGTGAGGGAGCAAAAATTTTAGAAAAATTATGATATAGTACATTAAAATAAAATATTTATAATTAAAATAAAAGAACATTAGAATAATATTTATTGATTTTTGTAAAATAGGTTTAACTACTATTTTATAGATTAAACTAATAGTCTTATTTAACTAATTTAATTTTGAATATAAAATTAAAAACAATTTTAATGTTTTATATTAGATTTTGAGCCGAGCGAGGAATGTATTGATTCTACAAAGATTTTTTTTTTTATGTATGAAAACATTTTTTTGGGTAAAAATAATGGTCCGATTATCACGCATAGCATATGCTTCGCTTGCAAATGTTGTCTACTTGGTATATTATTAAGCTCATTTTTAGAATTTTCCAAAAGTTTTTCCTTAATAAGCGGAAAATTGACAATTTTTTATACGCTTTTTATTATATTTTTTTTTTCGTGATTTCTTATTAAGTTTTAATAATAGGGACTTAAACATTTTTTTGAGTACTAACATAGGTTATTTACAAGCATGGTAAAATTCTGAAATGGAATAGTTAATTATTTGGAAAAATATAGAGCTTTAAACGTCTTCCCAAAAAAAATTAATATTACCTACAATTTTAGGATTATCTGTTTAAAAGTTCAATACCATATTACCTTATCTTTTTACAAAATTTTTTGAAAATCTAAACAGGCAAATTTTTTTTTATAGGCATTTTATTACTTTTTTTTTTTTTGATCTATGAAAACCTTTTTTCAAGTAGAAATAATGGTCCGATTATCACAAAAAGGAAACCTTTCTATACCAAATTTCATCTAGTTGGTACTTTATTCAGCTCATTTTTCGAATTTTCCAAAAGTTTTTCCTTAAAAAAGGAATAATAAGTCCTTGAATATTGATCATAGGGATTTGAAATTTATTTTGCATATATACATATGTAATTTACATTCGTGGTAAATTGTGAAATGGATTATTAGTATAATATATTACATTGAGATACGCTCAGAATCGTATTTTCTAATGCAATATAATTGCATTCAAATCTTAATAATTATAGTAAACCATTAATTTTTCCGAGGACCGAAGGGATGAAGGAGGAACGTCCATAATCGGCCTTTCCCACTTTTTTTAAATTTTATTTATTATACAACTTCTCAAAATTCATTTTATATAATATTTTATATTATATTATATAAATATTAAAAATAATAAAAATGTAATTTAAATATAAACTATAACTCTAAAATGTTTAAGTATTAAGTGATGGGAACATCAATTTAGAATGTTCCTCTTTCGTCCTTTCGGTCTTTGGAGAAATTAGTGGTTTATTATAATTATTAAGATTTGAATGCAATTATATTTCATTAGAAAATACGATTCTGAGTGAATCTCAATATATTAATATATATATTATTCTGATAATCCATTCCAAGATTTAACCACTAGTGTAAATTACATATTATGTAAATATGCTAAATAAATTTCAAATCCCTACGATTCAAGGAGTTATCATTTCATGATAAAATTGTCAGTCACGATTTTCAAAATATTTTGTAAATAGATTAAATAGTATACGAGTAGGCTTCTATAAAAATTTTATTACGTTAAACCAAAAATTGCAGGTAATATTAAACATTTTTTTTTTTGAAAAAAATTTAAAGCTCTATATTTAGCCAAAAAATCAACTAATTCTTTCCAAAATTTTACAATACATATATATTACCTATGTTAGTACTCAAAAAAATTTTCAAGTCCCTGCGATCAAAACTCAATTATTAATCACGAAATAAAAAAATTTTAAATAATGCAAATCGTAATTTTGCCGATTTTCCGCTTCTGAAGAAAAAAAGAAATTCAAAAATTGAACTAAATAAAATACCAAGATGATACGATTTGCTATCGAAAGCATACCCTACTTGTGATAATCGGACAATTATTTTTACCCAAAAAAATGTTTTCATATATATATATATATATATAAAAAAAAAAAACATTTTTGTAGAAACAATACATTCCTCACTCCGCTCAGAATCTAAAAAATGTAATTTAAATATAAACTATAACTCTAAAATGTTTAAGTATTAAGCGTATAACTATGATGACAATTTTTCAGGGAGGCAAAATTATAATTTGCTCCCCGACATATTTAATGGGGGTCGAATGCCCATCTCCGGCGCCACTATCGCTAGACAGTCTAGGTAGTGTACTAGTGTGCACTTTACAAAAACAAATTGTTTTTAGTTTACTTACACAGTTTTACTCTTTTTATGTGTGGCTGGTCTTAGAAAAATCCTATTATAATTGTACCTACGTATTTCATTTAATACATATTGAGAAAACGTTATACCCACATATTCTGTCACCTTCTATCCTATTGATAAACATCTATAGACTATCAGTCAACTATAAGTTATCGACCCAAGAGAAAACACAACTGAATAGTCCTAAATATATATTTCTAGGGTGACCTATTCAACTGTTGTGATTTTTTAAAATTATTTGTTATTTAAAGTAAATGTAAATTGTTATATCCGTAAAACTGTTAAAAAAAAAAAAAAATTCTCTTAAATGAGTATTATTTAAAGAATTTATAGACAAAAGTTTGATGTACCTGTGTATAGTCAAATATGCAATAATTTATTACATTAAACGTATGAAGAAATATACAAAAAAATTATAAACTATATTATACAAATTGAACTGTACATTGAAATAATTGTAATCTTATAAATAAAATATACTTGAGGTCTTAAACATACCAATTTTAAATTCTAGTCCTAGTTATAAATTATAACCTATAATATATGTATATATAAATATCAAGTAATAATAAATACAATACAGAGTGTCCTAGTCTCCTAAATTTATTTTCTAATTGTAATATCTGCGAGAAGAATAAAGATTTTTAAATTCAGTTTTTTTTTTAAATGTATTATTTAGGCAATGGATTATAATATAATATTACCTATACACATTTTTTTAATTTTAAATGTCAAATTTAAATTAATGAATTTCTATTTTATAAATTATGTGAAATTTGATGATAAATTGATAGCCAGTTTAAAGATTATATTTTTATAAACATTTTGATAGGTCAAATTTCTTAAGGTTTTTCATTAATGTGATTTTTAGGAATTTTTAAAATTTATTATAATAATTAAATATCATGAAAATATGTATTATTTTTTTATCGTTGCTCATCATTTAGGTTAGGTACATTGATAACACGTATTAAATAATAAATGAAAAAAAATTCCTAAAACTCACCACCTAAATTAAATTAGGAAGTCGGCAATATGTTCCAATTTCACATTACTTAAAAAATAAAAAGTTATTTCTTTACGAGGCTTTTTTAAAAAAAATATTAATATTACTTTAAAAGGACATTATATATTATAGAAGGCTGTTAATTTAATTTAAAAAACCGCATTTAATCATTTAAAATTTTTGTGAAGATATCGCAATTAGTAAATCGATTTGGAACACCCTAATCGATATACTAGATGTATATATTTTTAAATACACCCTATACATATTTATAATTTTCTACAGAACATTTAGGCTTAAGTACCTACCTAATATTTTATTACTTATGGTTTTTTATTAATTAATTTTCTTTAAATAATTTATGGCACAAAAAATATAAAAATTAAAATATAATTGTCTTTATTTTTACTAACATAATAATTTTTAACATTTTTTTTCCGATTCTATTGATTCTTTTTACAGTGGTGGTCGACTACGCGGAAAACCCGAAAGCCAACACGGGATTGTTCACGAAAATCGTGCCAGAAAAACAGACACCGACCACAGTCGCCCGACGGACAGGACAAGAAACCCCTCTGTTTATTGCGCCAAAAGTACCGCGGTCTACCGCCGACGTTAGTCATCACCGTCAGTGGGTCGAAAGCATTAACAACAAACTGACGGCAATGCGTTTTACGATAAACGATCGTCGTGAATCGCCGATCGATCGGTATTTGGGTTGCAACCGCGGTAACATGCTGGCTTTGGCAAATGTGAACGACGAGAAGGCGACCACCGCTGCCGCCGCGGGTACCAAAAAGATGGATGACGACACCGAAAAACATGTCCAAAACGATTCGCAGTCGACGCGCAACACCGACCGAAGTAGATCGTCGGATAGACCGTCCGACCAGAATAAACGACGGCGCATGATCGATTAAAATATTTCCGACTTACCGGAACCTACCTTTTAACTTCGCCCAACTACATTTTAATCGAAGAATTGCCTTTACACTGAAAAAAATTAAAAATGCTATTTTACTGTAAAATACAAATTTATAATGAATTCTATCGAGATTAAATAGTATATGGATCTAAATGAGAATATTCTAATTTCTAATGAAAACATTGCACTGACACTGATAAAATATATTTTAAAGAAAAATTAACAATAAAGTTTTAGGTATCTAGAAAAACGAATATCAATGCAGTATAATTTACCAAAACATAGACTTATCTAAAACAAACTTTTCTCTGGGCTCATTTTTTTTTGCGTTTACCACAAAAAATTAATTCAATCAATTTACCCACTAGCAATTTGGTAACTAGCAAGCAAGAATGTAACCCTGTAGTTACGAATACATATTATGAATAATGATATTTTGATGAAATATTGTTAATAATTGATCGTTTTGAGCATAATTCAATTAAGGTTAAATACTAGCTGAAATCTAAAAAATTGATTGAATTTTAAAGAGTCGTAATTAACTATACAAAAGAAAAATCGTACATTTTTTAGATAAATTTTCAGTAAATAACAATCTTCCCATAGTTATTGTAACTTAAAATCATTAATTATAGAACGAAATAAAAAAAAAATAATGATCTAAATAATCGTTTACTTAATGTATTACCAGTAGCGTATCCAGAGTGGTGGCCATGGGGACCACCCCCCCTTATGGGTAATGTTTTTTAATATATTGTTAGAAATTTGAAAATAGTATAGTATATTTCATATAAACTAATTTTATTGCCCCCCCCCCTGGTACAAACTGGCTACGCCACTGTGTATCATCGAGTACTAATAATAATGATCATATATTTATATATATATATACATCATATACCCATATATCAAATTCTTGAAGATCCATGAAGTCAACTAATTAATAGTAACCAATATAATGAACCATTAAAGGCTATTATTACAATGACGTGACATTGTAAGCTAAATGTTACCTCTATTTTTGAGTTAGCGGCGACTAAATTTAGTGGTAGGTTGTTGTGAAAGTTAAAAATTTAACGTATAGAATCCACAGAGAACTATGGAAATATTTTATCTGATTACAACTTTGCAAAATGTATTTTTATTATCTGTATTTTTTTTTCGGGACTTATATTTTTGTTTTTCACGTAAAAATATGGAAAGAATTAACGATCTTTTTGATTTTTTAAAATGAAGTAGTAAACTCCTGATCTATAAAGAAAGACCAAATTTTTTTGACACTATGTCAGATCAAAAATTTGTATATCGAAAAAAAGAATAAAGTTCTTATTAATGTTTGTAATTGAAAAACTTAATGCATCGTTTTGCGACAAATAGGTAAGAATATTACAATTCATAAATATTAAATATATTATTTTATTAAATAAAATGTTAAGTACCTACTACCTATCCGTACTCGTGTTATTTAATTATTAATATTATTTATATTATTCTATTCAACAACACCAAATCAGGTGCTATTAGCTTTACGGTTTTATGCTTTTAGTACCATATTCATTTTGGTGGCTGATTTATTTAGTGTTAGTGTTTCTTTGACTAGTAAAAACAGTTTCTTATGCAATTGCAGGTTTACGGGATGATTTTATAAAAATTCCCGAAAATACAAACAAAAATAAATATGTACAAAATAGCCAAATTTTCGTTAGAGTTCGATGCAATTTAATGTACTCATGTTCGTATTCAGTAACCACACACTTGTATATTACCTATGTTAATAATCAATTTATTGCTAATACTCAAAAGAAATTTCAAGTCTCTATGATCAAAACTCAATTAGTTTACACGAAATAAAAAATTTTAAATAACAGAAACCGTAATTTTGGCGATTTTCCGTCATTTTTTGATAGTTTTTCTTCTATCAAGGAAAAATTTTTGAGAAATTCGTAAAATGAGCTAAATAAAGTACCAACTACGTGCAATTTGATACGGCATAACATTCTATTTGTGATAATCGCACTATTATTTCTATCCAAAAAAGTGTCTTCAAACATAAATGAAACATCATTGTAAAATCAATACATTTCTCGCTTCGCTCAGAATCGAAAATAAGTATAATAGGTACATTATTTAAAACTAAATAAATAAATTTTATTTACGAGATAGTTTATGACTTTATATATTATTATATTTGTTCATAACGAAACACTTAATTGTTTACCAAATTCATATTAAAATTTAGTAAAATTAAATGTTGAATTTATTTATTTTTTGATTGGGGGTGTTCAGACACCATGAACACCCCCCTCCCACTTAAAAAAATACGCTACTGAACCTAACTTATCTCATCTCGAACAACGATTGTTTCCAATTGTCCTTATACAGACTCATAGTGGCGGCGGGAACGAGGTTTTTGTGACAGATATCCCATCACGTTTTGGGTGTGGGTGGTTGGTGGCCGGTTGAATGCTATATGTAGGTATATAAGCAGGTCATAATTTCACAAGTATAATTGCAAGGCAGTATATGTAATTGCGATATTCAAATATATGAAAATCATTTTAAAGGTGTTTGAGATTATATAAAATTGAATTCTCTGTTTTGCGTAACAGTGATTTCACCCTATTCCTTGAAATGCAAACATTAGAAACACAGCATTACAGAAAAACGTATTGATATATTATCCAGAACTTTCATATTAAAGGGATAAAGAAATCAAGAATATTTTAATTTTTTTTTATGATTTGTGGGAAGTGTGGGGCGGTTTGGCCAAATACTCAACTGTCCCACCAACTTAAAAAATATTCGCGCTGTCACTGCAAACTTATGTAAAACAGCCTCTATTCTTTAGCTAAAAATAAAATATCTAGTTAATATTTTGACTAAAAGTTTATTCTAACCTAACCTATTAATAGTTTGATGTTTTCTGATATTATGAAAATCGATTTAATAAAACGGAAATAATGAATCAAAAAGTTTAGATTTTTTTTACAAAATAATTTAAACTAAATTAAACAAATATAAAATAAAATATCGACGCGGCCTTGCACACGGCTGACATTACATAAACATGATCACATTGAGTAAATTATGAAAAATCCATTATTTTATACCTTCCGGAGGAAATATGACCTATAATAACACCCTGTAGATCCGCCATTAATACATATTAATATATTATTATTATTACTAATTATTATCAATCGTATCTTAATAATAATCTGCACA
>CM023362.1:21352336-21367421 GCA_013282895.1 Eriosoma lanigerum | reverse complement strand
AAATCAATTTTAGTTTTGTAATACATAAATACTACTTATAATTCAGAACGGTTTGGCACAATGTCTGGAGCCTTACAAAAATACTTTGACCAATTTGATGTTTCCAAGATGTCATTATATCCGGAACCAAGCAGACTATGATGCATTTTTGGAAGACTACATTATAACAGCGTTGATAGGGACTTTAAAAATCATTATACAATCAATCGAGGATAATAAAATAATATTTTCTAAAAATGGCAATGTAAGTATTGAATAAAGTAATTGGTACGTAGAAATGAAATAGCAATTGATTATTCAGATACCATATGAAATGATAACTTTTGTGCAACGATGTATATTTAAATATTTGAATAAACTACAAACTGGTTTTACTGAAACTGATTTTTGGAAGTTTGAAACTCACAAAAATGTATGGGACGAATTCATGCAGCACTACACAAAATTAATCATTGATGATTATGCTACGTTTTTTCATGAATATTCCTATAATTTAGAAGTACGCAGTTTTATATATTATCATAATTTTATGCTTACCTAATTAGTGTAAGATATATTATTATTGTTTATAAATAAATGTACCAAAGTTTATAACTAACAAATAACAATTCAGTAAAAATTTAAAAAGGTTAGAAACTAATGAAATTTATTCAGAATAATATTTTAACATTAGGTAATTATTATTTATATCAATTATTATGTTTAATACTTATATTTTATAATCATTAATGTTCTGATAATTATTGTGGTGCAATAGTTTGCAATATAGTTATTGTGCAATACTCTTGTTTCATTATTATTTTTAGTTTTCTAATTAATTTTAATACGTATACAAATATGATAACCTTATGGTCTGTTATAATGTATTTTATGTAAATATATAATATAAAACTACGGTAGTTTAAATTTTAGACATTTTATCAACATTATTATTACTAGGGCATGGGACTTATTGCATTACAATTTCATCAAATATGCACTAAAACATACACATAAAAGTTATAAGTTATATGCATGCAAATATCTAATTAAATTAATTTTAATTGATTAATAAAAATGCGATTATAAATTTTAAAAAAATAAAAATAAATCATTGTATTATTTTGTAATCGTAACTAATCGCCAATCAATGATGAACCCATGAACCTACGACGCATGTTGAAATCTATTTTTTTTAAAATACCGGAAAATTTCTTATCTTTTCTTTGTACAATGATTGAATGATTGGCCATTGTCCATTATAGTTGAACTCATTAGAAATATTTTGATAAAACATTATTACTACTCGTATATTGAAATATTATATAATATTTTACAATTTTTAATATAAAAAATAAATATATCGTCCTAAATGTCGTAAATATGCATAAAAAAAATGCAATCCATAAAAATATGTATATTTCATGAAAATATGCAAAAAAAAAATGAAAATTTTAAATTCGTTACCACTTAAAACTTAATTAACTTATTTCTAACTTATATATCAATTTTTTGGACAATCAAATAAAAGTATGCAAATGCAATAAGTTCCCGTGTCCTAATTATTATCTATATAACGATTAATTTTATATATTTATATATATTTTTTTTCTTAGAGATATTTTATTATTTGAATAACACATTACAAAAAATAAAGTATTACATAAAGAATAAAAATTACCTACACCTTTAAGCTAAGCTTGTGGTGGTATTGGGAGTAATAATACACACATGTGATTTCTTTTAATTACTAAAATAACAAATAATAAACAAACACTGTAATATGAAAGCAATAAAAAATAAAAAATAAATAATAGATAATATTAATAAATAATAGAAAAGCTTTATATAAATAAGATTTATATTAAACACTTAGTTCACTAAATAAAATATTATTTATACGTTTTTTGATGTTAATTGTATCGTTATATATACTTTTTTTCACATCAATTGGCAAAGAGTAAAAAATGACAGAAAATGATATTATAATTGTATATATTATTATAGCTAGAAGTCTACGCAAAATGTAGATATTTATTTGATAATATAAAAATGTACTGTCCACAACATTATATTGATGGGTATACGAACACATGGATAATAAAACCCATATCGAATTGTTCTGGTCATGGAATTATAATGACTAGAGACTTAAATAAAATAAGAGAGAAGAACTATGTGGAAGACGGGATGAAGAATAATTACATTTTACAAAAATATATAGGTAATTATAATGAACATTAATAATAAGTAATTTAAAAATAGAAACGAAATTGTATAATATACATATTTTTGTTCACCGTAGAAAAACCGCTTTTGATTTATACGTGCAAAATTGACTTGCGACAATGGTTTTTAGTGACAAATATGAATCCTGTAGTCGTATGGATGTACAAGTAAATTATTTCATTATAATATACTCTGTATCTGTATGACAGTATGATAATATTATTATGATTATTGATTAGTAGGATTTATTTTAGACTTTATTTCTTTATAGAAATAAAAACTTGACACTTTTACCGAGTTTATTACGCAATATTTATTAAATATAAAATTGTACAAATTATTATATTCAATTTTTCTTCATGTTGTATAATAATTCTTATAGATTAAGTATCTACCTATTTTATTTTACAGACATTTATAAAATTAAATTTTATTTTTTCTGGCCTAGAATAATTATGTAAATTTCGATAGGCACAGGGCAACTACTCCGATTACTTCCCATAATGCCCGTCTGGATTTTACTCCTTTATGATAAAGAAATATTAGACTTAAAATCTGAGATAACACTATTTAGATAAGGTTTGGGTATAATTTTTATTTTTATTTTATAAATTGTGAAATAATTTTTACTTTTTAGTAATAATTTACTAATTTTTCCTTTTAAAAAAAAAATACATTGGTATTTACTTTATACTTACCTATTATGATAAAATTTAGCTTAATCTTAAATAAACTACTTGTTTGTACTCTTAACTTAATTATACAAGAACTGTAGTAGAATATGTCATATTTGTTTTGGTTACAATTATTAGTTTATGATTTCGTAATTTTAAAAGTAAAACAAAATCAATTTACTTGTTAACAATGCGATTGTTGTGATTGAATTTTATAATTGCTTGTTTTACAGAGAGGGCTACGTAAGGTTTTGTGCAAACAGTTTTTCCATGCAAAACATGCACGAATCGATTCATCTTAGTAATGTCAGACTACAAATGAAGTATCGAAAAATTCGACGTCCGAACGTACCTGAAGAATGCATGTGGGATTACAAAGAACTACAAAACCATTTAGAGTAAAATACGATTTCCTTTTTGTACCTAAACTTTACGTGGCATATTTACGGAAGAACATAAGGAAATGATCCCTATTATCATTTTTTTTTTTTTTTTTTTTTTTAATAATTATACATATTTTATGCGCATGTTATAATATTTATAAATATGATGATTAAAATAGCTACCAATAAACTCTTAAATATGCCACTAAGCACATACACATTACACGTCTATGCGTTTACATTTTGTAACTGTCAAGACTGAAAAGTCAATACAAAATATTAAGGGAAATAGTAAAAGCTCTAGAATATTTCGTCTGTAATTATAATTTGCATAATGAACATCTAATATGGTATTTGATGTAGTCAAAACTTTTCATAACAAATAACAATGACGTCCATAATCTTAGAAATCCCATTATACAAAAATATCCATTTTTAAAATTCTTACCAAACAACTATACCTAGTTAAATAGGAGTAGAGATCTTATTAATCTCACTAGTTAATATTTATTTATTTAATCGTTTCTAGTACCCAGAGTATTATAAATGGAATGCACCATTATTATTATCATAATACAAATAGGATTAATTAATATAAGCAAATAATTTTAAAAATTCAGGCCTTATCAAAAATGCATAATCATGACTAAAGTTGACAAAAATATAAAATTTAATTTGCTTAATTTCCTAACATGTTAGGTACCTATAGTTTTATATTTAAGATAAAACATGGATAACTAGATTTGTTTTACATTGATTTTACCGCATTAGACAATATAGAAATAATGTGAATTATTAGAATAGATATGTATTTTAATACCATATTATAAATACAATTTTTTTCCTTCTTATAAAACTATTACTTAAGTACTTATAACTACTTAACTACTTAGGTACCTATGTAATTTTTTTTTTTTTATTTGGTAAAAAGATAATCATATTTTATATTATATTATTATTCATTTAGTTTTTTTAAAAATGACTATTGTTACTATAAATAGCATTATTGATTTGGACAGAACATGTAATATGTTACAGAAACATTGGACAAGAAAACGTTTGGGACGAATTGATATTTCCCGGCATGAGCGAAAGTATATACACCGTAATTCAAGCATCTAAAGCCGAATCACTGTATCGCGCCAAATCATTTCAACTGTTTGGTGCCGATTTCGTGATAACCGATAACTTTGTGCCGTTCTTGATTGAAATCAATTCCATTCCTGGGTTGAATCCGTCCACCAGCGTTATTGCCAATCTGGCGCCAATGCTCCTAGGGGATATAATAAAAGGTATGTGCGTAAAAACACTTCGTATAAAATATAACGAATTTACCGAATTGTATTTTCAAATCATACGATGCGATTAGTGATCAGATACTTCTATATTTTTTTAATAGAACCACTTTTAAAATATTTTATAGGAAATTTTATTGTTTGAAAATTACTATTGTTAATGCGCTAAAAAGTTTATAAACTAAAATGTTTGTGATGAATACACATTTTAAAGGATTCCTCTAATTGAAAATATAACTAATGATAAAATAATTTGGTTAACTTCAGACACATCCTATTTTAAAAATTATAACTAATGTATATTTATTCTGTAGCTACATATTTTACAATTTATAGACATATACTAAGGTTAGTTAAAAGTACTAAGGTACTTAACGTCGTTGACTAAATAATTTTAAATAACATCCGAGTTAACTTATTTACAGTTACAGAATATAATTTATATTATATTATAAGAATAAGATACTATTCATTGAAATTGAAATTTGTTTCATAAAAAAATGTCAGAAAAAATAGCTAAATAGTTTGTTAAAAAATTGTTTTATTTAAAGAAAATTTAATATTGCCAAAGGATAAATGATATGTAACATAAATAAATTAAATATTAAAAAATAAAAGTATCTGCCTATAATATATATACACAGTGTGTAATCGCTAATTGGAAACAGTTAATAAATCTATGTACAGATATAATATGTAAGTTCTAATTAATGAAATCATTTTAATACATAATAAGACACATTTTCGTGTAATTATAACATTTTAAATTAAATTATAATTACACATGCGCAAATAGGTAAACTTTTTTTTTTAAATAGCAACCCCAAATGTTGATTATTAATAATTTTTTTTTTCTTATTTTTACGTGTGAAACTGTATTGTTGTAACTGTGTTTCATGAAAAAATGAATCAATTTAAATTTCAATAACTCAGTTAATTTTGCACTTAGAAAATTGATTTAATTATAAAAATTCATGAAAAATATGAAAAAAAATTCATTAATGGTCAAAATTTGGGGTTGCTATTTTAAATAAAAAGTTTACTAATTTGCGCATGCGCAATTATAATTTATTTTAAAATGTTATAATTACACGAAAATGTGTCTTATTATGTATAAAAATGATTTCATTAATAAGAATTTACCTGTACACAGATTTATCAACTGTTTCCAATTAGCGATTACACAATGTATAAACATAACGATAAACAAATTATTTACATCTATCATGATGAAATAAATAATAGGTCAAACAACAATTTGAAAGATATTTTATACGGTTGCCATAATGTAATAGATCAATGATTAATGTCGATCATGCGGTCGATGCCTGATTATTAAACAATGGGTTATAACTTATTAATGAAGCAAATTTCCTGTTTTTCCTTTACCACTGATATAATATGTTTATATTTAATAACAATGAAATAAGTTATTTTTCGTTTAGAAGTTTGCTATTCGATTTGTTTATCCTCAAATGTATTTCTAAGCGTATTCTATACGTTTTACGCCACTGTGTGTCTCAAAAAATTATATTACTTACTATTTACTAATAATATTAAAATAATAATATAATACAAACTGTTTTGATTGTTTAGAAACAAATTATTGATAATTTTTTTTTATAATTTAAACCATTGAAAAATATTTTTATAAATATTAATAAGCATAATATGTATTTCAAACAACCAAACAGAAATAATATTTGTACATTTTTTTAAAAAAAAACTCGTGAATTAATTTTATAATCCCACTATATATATGGCATGTAATTCTTAATAATAATAACTCTGTAAAAATATGTCAACTTGTTTAACTTAAGTTTATAATTACTTATTTACCATACGTAGATAAAAAAAAAAAATTGTTTAATAGGATGAAAATATAGGAAGTAAACAATCAATAATAATATCATCAACTTAACAAAAATAGAGTATACACGGAAAAAAATATTTACAATATTAGTTTAATTGAAGAAAATATAGTTGAAATTACTATTTTTGTTATAGAAATAACTTTTTTTATTAGTTAATATAATGAAAATAATAGTTAATTTTACTATAAAAAGTAGTTAAAATCGTTTTAACTAACTTTCTTAATGACAGTAATTAGTATTTATGTTGATAATCTATTAATAGTATTTATCTACAAAATTTATAGTAGCGTTTACTATAATTATATGTTATCCTCACAATATTGTCGTACTCCATAAGAATATGACAATATTGTCGTATTCCCTAAGAATACGTTTGTTTCTTTGAGGTTATAAATCTAAATTTTTCATTTTACATTTGTCGTTTGTATTACACAAAAACAACAGACGTTGTTGCTTTTTAGTCTTTACTTTTTTAGTCCATACATGTTTATATATTTTAATATTTTACAACTTTACACGTTTTACTGTGTTATATTTTATATATTGCACTTATATAGTTTTTATATAGTTGCCACAGTTAAAAACTAAATTATATTTTATAGTAAAATTAACTAAAATTCTAGTTAAAACTACAATAAAAAGTAAAACTAACTAACATGACACTTAAAAATATAGTATGATCTATTATTGTTAAAATAACAATAAAAGTTTGACTATATTTAATATGTAATTTTAACTAAATTTTTGGCTGTCACATATGTTATTATAATTTACAGTTAATAGTTTATAGTAGTTTATAGTTGAATCAACTATATTTTTTTTCGAAAAAATAGCACACTTGACACTAATAAGATAAAGACAAAATAAAATGTTTTTATTTTAAACACAAGTAGTCATGATTGATACTGTTTGAAGTGTTCATATATTTCGAGACAATAAAGAAAACTTGTGTCTATTTTTCGTATTTCGTATTTATTTTTAATATTTGTTTATATAAACTTATCACATAATGTTTTGTGATGGAGAAATTTTAGTTAGTTTAGTGGAAATGAAACCATCCATTTAATATTTTAATGACTATGTCAGAACGTAGTTCGCATGAGTGATGCGTTTTATATTTAACGGGTGAATCCATAATTTTTATTTTTTATCATTTTCTTCTAACTTTTTTAATGTGTACCACATGCAATTTGCAACATTTCGTCGAATGACATCTTGGTGGTGTCTTGTCTAGGCAGAGTCGCAGGAACTATTTTTATTGTGAGGGAGCAAAAATTTTAGAAAAATTATGATATAGTACATTAAAATAAAATATTTATAATTAAAATAAAAGAACATTAGAATAATATTTATTGATTTTTGTAAAATAGGTTTAACTACTATTTTATAGATTAAACTAATAGTCTTATTTAACTAATTTAATTTTGAATATAAAATTAAAAACAATTTTAATGTTTTATATTCGATTTTGAGCCGAGCGAGGAATGTATTGATTCTACAAAGATTTTTTTTTTTATGTATGAAAACATTTTTTTGGGTAAAAATAATGGTCCGATTATCACGCATAGCATATGCTTCGCTTGCAAATGTTGTCTACTTGGTATATTATTAAGCTCATTTTTAGAATTTTCCAAAAGTTTTTCTTTAATAAGCGGAAAATTGACAATTTTTTATACGCTTTTTATTATATTTTTTTTTTTCGTGATTTCTTATTAAGTTTTAATAGTAGGGACTTAAACATTTTTTTGAGTACTAACATAGGTTATTTACAAGCATGGTAAAATTCTGAAATGGAATAGTTAATTATTTGGAAAAATATAGAGCTTTAAACGTCTTCCCAAAAAAAATTAATATTACCTACAATTTTAGGATTATCTGTTTAAAAGTTCAATACCATATTACCTTATCTTTTTACAAAATTTTTTGAAAATCTAAACAGGCAAATTTTTTTTTATAGGCATTTTATTACTTTTTTTTTTTTTGATCTATGAAAACCTTTTTTCAAGTAGAAATAATGGTCCGATTATCACAAAAAGGAAACCTTTCTATACCAAATTTCATCTAGTTGGTACTTTATTCAGCTCATTTTTCGAATTTTCCAAAAGTTTTTCCTTAAAAAAGGAATAATAAGTCCTTGAATATTGATCATAGGGATTTGAAATTTATTTTGCATATATACATATGTAATTTACATTCGTGGTAAATTGTGAAATGGATTATTAGTATAATATATTACATTGAGATACGCTCAGAATCGTATTTTCTAATGCAATATAATTGCATTCAAATCTTAATAATTATAGTAAACCATTAATTTTTCCGAGGACCGAAGGGATGAAGGAGGAACGTCCATAATCGGCCTTTCCCACTTTTTTTAAATTTTATTTATTATACAACTTCTCAAAATTCATTTTATATAATATTTTATATTATATTATATAAATATTAAAAATAATAAAAATGTAATTTAAATATAAACTATAACTCTAAAATGTTTAAGTATTAAGTGATGGGAACATCAATTTAGAATGTTCCTCTTTCGTCCTTTCGGTCTTTGGAGAAATTAGTGGTTTATTATAATTATTAAGATTTGAATGCAATTATATTTCATTAGAAAATACGATTCTGAGTGAATCTCAATATATTAATATATATATTATTCTGATAATCCATTCCAAGATTTAACCACTAGTGTAAATTACATATTATGTAAATATGCTAAATAAATTTCAAATCCCTACGATTCAAGGAGTTATAATTTCATGATAAAATTGTCAGTCACGATTTTCAAAATATTTTGTAAATAGATTAAATAGTATACGAGTAGGCTTCTATAAAAATTTTATTACGTTAAACCAAAAATTGCAGGTAATATTAAACATTTTTTTTTTTGAAAAAAATTTAAAGCTCTATATTTAGCCAAAAAATCAACTAATTCTTTCCAAAATTTTATAATACATATATATTACCTATGTTAGTACTCAAAAATATTTTCAAGTCCCTGCGATCAAAACTCAATTATTAATCACGAAATAAAAAAATTTTAAATAACGCAAATCGTAATTTTGCCGATTTTCCGCTTCTGAAGAAAAAAAGAAATTCAAAAATTGAACTAAATAAAATACCAAGATGATACGATTTGCTATCGAAAGCATACCCTACTTGTGATAATCGGACAATTATTTTTACCCAAAAAAATGTTTTCATATATATATATATATATATAAAAAAAAAAAACATTTTTGTAGAAACAATACATTCCTCACTCCGCTCAGAATCTAAAAAATGTAATTTAAATATAAACTATAACTCTAAAATGTTTAAGTATTAAGCGTATAACTATGATGACAATTTTTCAGGGAGGCAAAATTATAATTTGCTCCCCGACATATTTAATGGGGGTCGAATGCCCATCTCCGGCGCCACTGTCGCTAGACAGTCTAGGTAGTGTACTAGTGTGCACTTTACAAAAACAAATTGTTTTTAGTTTACTTACACAGTTTTACTCTTTTTATGTGTGGCTGGTCTTAGAAAAATCCTATTATAATTGTACCTACGTATTTCATTTAATATATATTGAGAAAACGTTATACCCACATATTCTGTCACCTTCTATCCTATAGATAAACATCTATAGACTATCAGTCAACTATAAGTTATCGACCCAAGAGAAAACACAACTGAATAGTCCTAAATATATATTTCTAGGGTGACCTATTCAACTGTTGTGATTTTTTAAAATTATTTGTTATTTAAAGTAAATGTAAATTGTTATATCCGTAAAACTGTTAAAAAAAAAAAAAAATTCTCTTAAATGAGTATTATTTAAAGAATTTATAGACAAAAGTTTGATGTACCTATGTATAGTCAAATATGCAATAATTTATTACATTAAACGTATGAAGAAATATACAAAAAAATTATAAACTATATTATACAAATTGAACTGTACATTGAAATAATTGTAATCTTATAAATAAAATATACTTGAGGTCTTAAACATACCAATTTTAAATTCTAGTCCTAGTTATAAATTATAACCTATAATATATGTATATATAAATATCAAGTAATAATAAATACAATACAGAGTGTCCTAGTCTCCTAAATTTATTTTCTAATTGTAATATCTGCGAGAAGAATAAAGATTTTTAAATTCAGTTTTTTTTTTAAATGTATTATTTAGGCAATGGATTATAATATAATATTACCTATACACATTTTTTTAATTTTAAATTAATGAATTTCTATTTTATAAATTATGTGAAATTTGATGATAAATTGATAGCCAGTTTAAAGATTATATTTTTATAAACATTTTGATAGGTCAAATTTCTTAAGGTTTTTCATTAATGTGATTTTTAGGAATTTTTAAAATTTATTATAATAATTAAATATCATGAAAATATGTATTATTTTTTTATCGTTGCTCATCATTTAGGTTAGGTACATTGATAACACGTATTAAATAATAAATGAAAAAAAATTCCTAAAACTCACCACCTAAATTAAATTAGGAAGTCGGCAATATGTTCCAATTTCACATTACTTAAAAAATAAAAAGTTATTTCTTTACGAGGCTTTTTTAAAAAAAATATTAATATTACTTTAAAAGGACATTATATATTATAGAAGGCTGTTAATTTAATTTAAAAAACCGCATTTAATCATTTAAAATTTTTGTGAAGATATCGCAATTAGTAAATCGATTTGGAACACCCTAATCGATATACTAGATGTATATATTTTTAAATACACCCTATACATATTTATAATTTTCTACAGAACATTTAGGCTTAAGTACCTACCTAATATTTTATTACTTGTGGTTTTTTATTAATTAATTTTCTTTAAATAATTTATGGCACAAAAAATATAAAAATTAAAATATAATTGTCTTTATTTTTACTAACATAATAATTTTTAACATTTTTTTTCCGATTCTATTGATTCTTTTTACAGTGGTGGTCGACTACGCGGAAAACCCGAAAGCCAACACGGGATTGTTCACGAAAATCGTGCCAGAAAAACAGACACCGACCACAGTCGCCCGACGGACAGGACAAGAAACCCCTCTGTTTATTGCGCCAAAAGCACCGCGGTCCACCGCCGACGTTAGTCATCACCGTCAGTGGGTCGAAAGCATTAACAACAAACTGACGGCAATGCGTTTTACGATAAACGATCGTCGTGAATCGCCGATCGATCGGTATTTGGGTTGCAACCGCGGTAACATGCTGGCTTTGGCAAATGTGAACGACGAGAAGGCGACCACCGCTGCCGCCGCGGGTACCAAAAAGATGGATGACGACACCGAAAAACATGTCCAAAACGATTCGCAGTCGACGCGCAACACCGACCGAAGTAGATCGTCGGATAGACCGTCCGACCAGAATAAACGACGGCGCATGATCGATTAAAATATTTCCGACTTACCGGAACCTACCTTTTAACTTCGCCCAACTACATTTTAATCGAAGAATTGCCTTTACACTGAAAAAAATTAAAAATGCTATTTTACTGTAAAATACAAATTTATAATGAATTCTATCGAGATTAAATAGTATATGGATCTAAATGAGAATATTCTAATTTCTAATGAAAACATTGCACTGACACTGATAAAATATATTTTAAAGAAAAATTAACAATAAAGTTTTAGGTATCTAGAAAAATGAATATCAATGCAGTATAATTTACCAAAACATAGACTTATCTAAAACAAACTTTTCTCTGGGCTCATTTTTTTTTGCGTTTACCACAAAAAATTAATTCAATCAATTTACCCACTAGCAATTTGGCAACTAGCAAGCAAGAATGTAACCCTGTAATTACGAATACATATTATGAATAATGATATTTTGATGAAATATTGTTAATAATTGATCGTTTTGAGCATAATTCAATTAAGGTTAAATACTAGCTGAAATCTAAAAAATTGATTGAATTTTAAAGAGTCGTAGTTAACTATACAAAAGAAAAATCGTACATTTTTTAGATAAATTTTCAGTAAATAACAATCTTCCCATAGTTATTGTAACTTAAAATCATTAATTATAGAACGAAATAAAAAAAAAATAATGATCTAAATAATCGTTTACTTAATGTATTACCAGTAGCGTATCCAGGGTGGTGGCCATGGGGACCACCCCCCCTTATGGGTAATGTTTTTTAATATATTGTTAGAAATTTGAAAATAGTATAGTATATTTCATATAAACTAATTTTATTGCCCCCCCCCCTTGTACAAACTGGCTACGCCACTGTGTATCATCGAGTACTAATAATAATGATCATATATTTATATATATATATACATCATATACCCATATATCAAATTCTTGAAGATCCATGAAGTCAACTAATTAATAGTAACCAATATAATGAACCATTAAAGGCTATTATTACAATGACGTGACATTGTAAGCTAAATGTTACCTCTATTTTTGAGTTAGCGGCGACTAAATTTAGTGGTAGGTTGTTGTGAAAGTTAAAAATTTAACGTATAGAATCCACAGAGAACTATGGAAATATTTTATCTGATTACAACTTTGCAAAATGTATTTTTATTATCTGTATTTTTTTTTCGGGACTTATATTTTTGTTTTTCACGTAAAAATATGAAAAGAATTAACGATCTTTTTGATTTTTTAAAATGAAGTAGTAAACTCCTGATCTATAAAGAAAGACCAAATTTTTTTGGCACTATGTCAGATCAAAAATTTGTATATCGAAAAAAAGAATAAAGTTCTTATTAATGTTTGTAATTGAAAAACTTAATGCATCGTTTTACGACAAATAGGTAAGAATATTACAATTCATAAATATTAAATATATTATTTTATTAAATAAAATGTTAAGTACCTACTACCTATCCGTACTCGTGTTATTTAATTATTAATATTATTTATATTATTCTATTCAACAACACCAAATCAGGTGCTATTAGCTTTACGGTTTTATGCTTTTAGTACCATATTCATTTTGGTGGCTGATTTATTTAGTGTTAGTGTTTCTTTGACTAGTAAAAACAGTTTCTTATGCAATTGCAGGTTTACGGGATGATTTTATAAAAATTCCCGAAAATACAAACAAAAATAAATATGTACAAAATAGCCAAATTTTCGTTAGAGTTCGATGCAATTTAATGTACTCATGTTCGTATTCAGTAACCACACACTTGTATATTACCTATGTTAATAATCAATTTATTGCTAATACTCAAAAGAAATTTCAAGTCTCTATGATCAAAACTCAATTAGTTTACACGAAATAAAAAATTTTAAATAACAGAAACCGTAATTTTGGCGATTTTCCGTCATTTTTTGATAGTTTTTCTTCTATCAAGGAAAAATTTTTGAGAAATTCGTAAAATGAGCTAAATAAAGTACCAACTACGTGCAATTTGATACGGCATAACATTCTATTTGTGAAAATCGCACTATTATTTCTATCCAAAAAAGTGTCTTCAAACATAAATGAAACATCATTGTAAAATCAATACATTTCTTGCTTCGCTCAGAATCTAAAATAAGTATAATAGGTACATTATTTAAAACTAAATAAATTTATTTTATTTACGAGATAGTTTATGACTTTATATATTATTATATTTGTTCATAACGAAACACTTAATTGTTTACCAAATTCATATTAAAATTTAGTAAAATTAAATGTTGAATTTATTTTTTTTTTGATTGGGGGTGTTCATCGTGAACACCCCCCCTCCCCCTTAAAAAAATACGCTACTGAACCTAACTTATCTCATCTCGAACAACGATTGTTTCCAATTGTCCTTATACAGACTCATAGTGGCGGCGGGAACGAGGTTTTTGTGACAGATATCCCATCACGTTTTGGGTGTAGGTGGTTGGTGGCCGGTTGAATGCTATATGTAGATATATAAGTAGGTCATAATTTCACAAGTATAATTGCAAGGCAGTATATGTAATTGTGATATTCAGATATATGAAAATCATTTTAAAGGTGTTTGAGATTATATAAAATTGAATTCTCTGTTTTGCGTAACAATGATTTCACCCTATTCCTTGAAATGCAAACATTAGAAACACAGCATTACAGAAAAACGTATTGATATATTATCCAGAACTTTCATATTAAAGGGATAAAGAAATCAAGAATATTTTAATTTTTTTTTATGATTTGTGGGAAGTGTGGGGCGGTTTGGCCAAATACTCAACTGTCCCACCAACTTAAAAAATATTCGCGCTGTCACTGCAGACTTATGTAAAACAGCCTCTATTCTTTAGCTAAAAATAAAATATCTAGTTAATATTTTGACTAAAAGTTTATTCTAACCTAACCTAACGTATTAATAGTTTGATGTTTTCTGATATTATGAAAATCGATTTAATAAAACGGAAATAATGAATAAAAAAGTTTAGATTTTTTTTACAAAATAATTTAAACTAAACTAAACAAATATAAAATAAAATATCGACGCAGCCTTGCACACGGCTGACATTACATAAACATGATCACATTGAGTAAATTATGAAAAATCCATTATTTTATACCTTCCGGAGGAAATATGACCTAAATAACACCCTGTAGATCCGCCATTAATACATATTAATATATTATTATTATTACTAATTATTATCAATCGTATCTTAATAATAATCTGCACA
>CM023362.1:21286456-21349587 GCA_013282895.1 Eriosoma lanigerum | reverse complement strand
GATCTAATAATAGAGATTTTTAACATTTTTTGCTTAAAATGCTAAATATTTACTTTTTACTAAAAAATAATAGTAGATAATACAATTGATTTATAATAATATTTGGAATACGATATTTTATAGATTGAAATTCTATAGAAAATATCAATAACTATCTTTAAATGTTCTTAAGTCAACATATTTAGGTACAAATGATATTTATATATATATAAACATATGTTATATTCAAAGATGAACAATATTCTGAGATGAAAATGAGACACTGTGATCAAAACTAATATATACGAGACCATTATAATTAATAAATATTTAATTTATTAATTTATTTATATTGCATTAGAAAATACGAATCTGCACACAGAAAAAAGTTCCATAATATTAATTTTAAACGTATATAGAATTAATGAAAATTGGGTATGATTTTGACCCAAGGATATTGATTCATTAAAATAATGATTTTTATTCATTACTTCAATAAGGTCTTTCTTTGAATTTACTCTGTAATATTCTTAAATTTAATACAATGTATGCATTATTTTAATTATTGAGTGCATTATTTCAATGACTGTTACTTTAATTTTATTTAGAAATATTTCTAGATGTCATGTACTGTATGTAAAATCTTAATGCTTTGTTTTTTATTAATTTATTACATTTTTACTTTTTATGTAATAATGTAAAATAAGAAAAAAATTTGTAAAGTGAAATTTTATTACTATATTACTTTATTATAAAAAATTAGGTATAATTAGTTTACTGATTATATTTTAATAGTAATACAAGTTTACATAAATATATTTATCACATTGTAAAGACAAAAATGATATTACAATTTTGATTAAAAAATAAAAATACATTTATATTAAATAATTACAATAAGTATACTGATTATAACCTATTAGTATTACAAGTTTACATAAATATTTTTATCACTTTGCAAAGAAAGAAATAATAATACAATTTTATTTTACATTTTTTATCATAATATATAGAATACTAGTATATACTATACTCTATACTTTTAATAAAATATAAAAATAAAAGGTAAAATACAATTATAAAAATATTAATCATAGGTAGATATTTAAAATATAGAATAATAACTAATAGGACATAAGTAATATATTATTTAATATGACATACCTATAATATAATAAACAAAAAATATAATTTATTTTGCAAAATGTAATATCCCTATATGTAACTTAAATAAGTGTTATTATAAAAGGTTATAAATAGGTAAATTTAAAAAAACTAATAAAAATGGTTCAAACGAATAACAGTTTCATTAGTTGGTAAATTATATAAATGTATGGGAGGTCCAATAGAATCATTAATACTTTTAAGATCATAATTAGATGTTGCAGTTCTAGAAATTATATAACTAACTAAATGTTGTTTATATGATAATATAATTAGAGTTTCACAAGAAAAAAAAAATGTTTTCAACAACATAAATTTTTTTTTTTCAACTTATATACTAACACATTATTTTCTACATAAGAAGTTAAAATATGATCTACTTTATAAATAATATTGCAAAATGTAATTTTATCATAACACTGTGCATTATTAAATACTTCTAAATTGTTAGGTATAAATAATAGCATTATTAAAATACATTTATATATCATTTATGAAAATTATAATAACAACTGAAGTTAATAAGTTTTTTTTTTTATTCTTAACTTAACTGAGTTCATAAAATATTTCATCAACTATTAACTGAAAACTTTTTCCATTTTATGTCGATTAACTTAACGTAACTCAGTTAAGAATTTGCATTAACTTGCCCACCTCAGCCGCATAATAGTTTGATGTTTTCAAAATATTGAAATTGTGTAACTAAAGATCCAGTTTTCATAGATCTCTATAAGTTATTATCAAAATTTAATATAAAGTCTGCAAAATTAATGGAATATTTTGGAATGCTTACTCTAGAAGTGATGTTTCTGGTATAAGTTTTAAGTTCACAATGTTTAGATTCAAAACTGTATGACCATAAAAATATTAAAGGACCTGACTTTTTAATAATATTAGAGTCATGAGATAAAAGATGATGCTTGGGTTTTAGCACTTGCCCCCTTAGTTTTATCGGGAAGGGGCTAAAATATAATTTTGCCCCCCCCCCCCACCAATAAGTCAACAGTACTAACATATTATTTTTACAATGTTTGGATTTAAATCTGTATGATCATAAAAATTTTAAAGGACCTGACTTTTTAATAATATTAGAGTAATGAGATAAAATATTATGCTTGGGTTTTAGCACTTGCCCCCTTAGTTTTATCGGGAAGGGGCAAAAATATAATTTTGCCCCCCCCCCCCACCACCAATAAGTCAACAGTACTAACATATTATTTTTACGATGTTTGGATTTAAATCTATATGATCATAAAAATTTTAAAGGACCTGACTTTTTAATAATATTAGAGTAATGAGATAAAATATTATGCTTGGGTTTTAATGTATTACTAAACAATTCAATATATTTTGTATTATGATAATATATTGAACTTTGTGACTTTACAATAGTTTGTTCGTTAAAACTCAATAATAATAATAAATCAAAATTTTAATGAAATTAATTAGAAACAACCTACATCTTCATTTTCTGGAAGTTATAAGGGAAAAAAATGAACAAATGTTTGCATCTCCCAAGAGGCCATTTAAATTTTTAATTTATTAAATTTATCTTTATTTTATGAAGGAGATAACTTTCCAATTTCTGTATCACCATAATCAAATCCTTCTATAATTTTTCTATAATTTAAATTTTCTAAGCTAAAATATTCCAAATTAATTAAACTATTGATAATGTCACATATATATTGATATTGATAGATACAGATTCCTTCAAATAAATCGTGCATGATGTCAACTGCATAATTATTGATAACATGAAATCAATACATTTTATTGAATTTTATTCTTCTGAAACTCTGGTACTTTTAATTATCTTTATAATATATATTATATACGTGGTAAAATTTTGAAACGAATAATTGGTGCATTATATTTTGTGTATCGAGTTTCGCTCAGAATCGTATTTTTGAATACAATATCAATGTATAAATATCTTAAAAATAATAAACCATTATTTTCTCCGAGTACCGAAGGTTCGATGGAAGAGTGTCCGGAGACGACTTTCCCGCTTTTTTAATAAAACAAATACTTTAATCGTTAAATAATTATAAAAAATATAAATACCCATTTAAAAAAATTAATAACTTTTTAACTATACAAAATATTAAAAAGTGGAATATGTTGGGGCACAAATAAAGTTGTTCAGGTATAAAATTTATATACCTTAAA
This sequence comes from Eriosoma lanigerum, assembly GCA_013282895.1. Classification (NCBI taxonomy): domain Eukaryota; kingdom Metazoa; phylum Arthropoda; class Insecta; order Hemiptera; family Aphididae; genus Eriosoma; species Eriosoma lanigerum. The sequence goes on along the minus strand of CM023362.1, from coordinate 21,346,272 downwards.
TACCATTTCTAAACAATTATTATAGTCATTATATTTATTTTTCGCATAGTTATTTTTTCGATAAAAATCTAGTGTGTCACGTCGTTCTTATATAATATAAATATATTATACTCATCATACTTGAATAAAAACATTGTAGTTAACTACAGCTGTGCACTTAAACATGAGTTCTTGGTACTTAATTATTTGTATAATATTCTAAAAGATAATAAGTATATAACATGGCCAAAGTCTTATTAACTATTATTGAATGGAATAATAAATATAAATATCGTAGATAGAATAATAATCGTAAGACACCACTTTAGCGTGGTCACCAAATATGTGTACCTGTACCTATATCTCTATAAATTTATAATTTTGTAATGTTATATAATATGTATAGTATCAATATTTTTAAATTACCGCCTACACCTAATATTTCAAATGTTGAATCTACATACATACAAAACGGTGCATCTCAAAATCAATCGTTTTTTACTTTTACACCAATTAACACCAAGTTAATATCAAATCAAATAAAAAATACATCAATTGATGAAAAAAACAGTAACACATTTGAGAACTTAAAAGAAAGACGAATTGTCATTATAAGACATAATTTTTAATCAATTCAGTCCATAAGTCATAAATGGTTTGATTATACATTTTGTGATTTAATATTTATAAATGAAATAAGAAAAGGACTTATTAGTACATTTTGTTTCTCTTGTAAGATATACGGCATGAATCAAAATATTTATAGTGAATATCTTTCCAACAACACTATGGATATTAATTTAATAATTTCTGCACTGTACAAGGTTATTCGTAGTTAGATACATTTTCAGCCATTTTAAATATGTATAATATGTCCACTCCAAAGTATCAAAAATTACACAATGACATACTTAAACATACTGAGGAATTAGCTTTGGATGCGTTGAAAGAAGCAGGCAAAACATGCCATAGAAGATAATAATGTCAACAAAAATGGAATACCACTTATTACCGTTGTGGCTGATGGTACATGGTCAAAGAGGTCATACAAGACAAATTATAATATCCTTTCTGGTTGGGTAAGTAATTTATAGAATCTGCTAAGCTGTCTTTCACAATGGAACGCACAAACAATACGCGTGTCCGCAACAGGGTATTCTTGCTATTGTCCCAACAATAAATCTACACACACGCTTAACGATCGTTTAGACCGCAAAACATCGACCGACGTCCGTTGAAAACTCATTGATTCTTCGTATACGAGTCGCGATTTTCGTCGTGATCCAAAATATGGAAATTATCGTTATAACTTTTATACCCATGACACACCTGTATATTCGGGTTAATTAAAATAATACAAAGTCCAATGTCTATGTTTCATAATAATTTAGCAATCGTCTAAAATGTAATATTTTATACTATAAAAACCAAGCGTGACAGATAAATAATAATTATTCAAATATAAATCATATTATACGTACCTATATAATGATGATCTACATAACGGATAAGTAATTTTGTTTTTTTTATTTTCACAAATTTGTTTTTTGAAATTTGAAATATTAAAGCAAATTATGTTGAAACTTTGTAAAATTGAATAATCCATTATCTAATAATGTTTACTACGGAAATTATATTGTAAATATTCTCAATTATATATTACCTTAACATAACAACGATAATTATAATTCTTCTTAATACATGTTATAAGTTATACATAAAGTAAAAATAATTTAGGCAATAATTTTGAAGCAACTGACATCATAGTCCAAACTCCAAAATTGAACGTTGTTTTTTAAGTAACTTTGCATCAAATATTTAATGTAAACAATTTAATTAAAATATAAATATATATATATATATATTAAAATGTATCCCATAAATGAATACTAATATACACAATTTTCTTTAGTTTGTTTTAAATTATATTTTTTTGGTTTTTGTTTTAGTTTCTTTTACAGCGTATAGACTTAAAACAATGCATTTTAAAAGTTGATATTATGTTTTTAAATCTTTAAGATTATGTAATAACATTATTTAATGTATTTTACAGTATTTAATAGCGATTTATAGCATTGACAATATAAATTCTGAAAAGTTATAAAAAAATGAAAATGTAATAAAAGTAAATAATACAATTGATTTGTAATAATATTTAAAATTCGATATGTTATGGAGTAAAATTTTATATAAAAAATCAATTACTATCTTCAAATGGTCTAAAGTCAAAATATTTAGATACAAATGTTATATATGAATTATTCAATATCACATTGTTCAACATAATTTGCTGAAATATTTCAAATTTCAATGTACACATTTGTGAAAATATAAAAAAACAAAATTACTTATCCGTTATGTCGATCATAATTATATAGGTACGTATAATATGATTTATATTTGAATGATTATTATTTATCATTCACGCTCGGTTTTTATAGTATAAAATTTTACATTTCAGACGATTGCTAAATTATTATTAAATATAGACATTGAACTTTGTATTATTTTAATTATATATATATATATATATATATATATTATATATTCAAAGATGAACAATATTCTGAGATAAAAATGAAACACTGTGATCAAAACTATAATATACGTGACCATTATAATTAATAAATATTAAATTTATTAATTAAATTATATTGCATTAGAAAATACGAATCTGCACCCAGAAAAAATTTCCATAATATTAATGTAAAACATAAATAGAATTAATGAAAATTGAGTATGATTTCGAGCCAAAGATATCAACTCATAATAATAAGTATAAATCATTCTTTAAATCATCACATTTAATTTTTAATTAATTAAATTCTAATATTCATAAATTTGAAGAAGTGTGTAATACAAAATAAAGAATATGTATTAGTGTATTACTTAATTTAATGATAATGAAAAGTTGAATCAACGTACCTATGCATTAAATTTACTCATCAATATACCTAATTTAATGCCATTGTATTCATAAAAATAATGATTTTTATTCATTACTTCCATAACGTCTTTCTTTGAATTTACTATTTAATATTCTTAAATATAATAAAAAGTATGCATTATTTTAATAATTGAGTGCATTAATTCAGTGACTGTTACTTAAATTTTATTTAAAAATATGTCTAGATATAATGTACTGCATGTATAATCTTAATGCTTTGTTTTCATTAATTTATTACATTTTTACTTTTTATTTAATAATTCAAAATAAGAAAAATAATTTGTAAAGTGAAATTTTATTACTATATTACTTTAATATAATATATTAGGTATAATAAGTTTACTGATTATAACTTAATACAAGTAATACAAGTTTAGATAAATATTTTTATTACAATGTGTAGAAAAAAATAAAATTACAATTTTGATTTAAAAAAAAAATTATATTAATATTAAATAATTATAATAAGTATACTGACTATAAATTAATAGTATTACAAGTTTATTATTAGAAAATACGATTCTGAGCGAAACTCAATGTATTACAATATGCTATACTAATAATTCATTCTAACATTTTACCACGTGTGATAATTACTACTTTTAATACTCGTATTTAAAAAGATTTCCTATCTTCCTACAATTAAATTTTAAGAAGTTAAACCAATAAACCTTAAATTGCAAAAAATATTTAACATTATTAAAAAATATTTTGAAGCTCTATATAGAGTCAGAAAATTAATCAATCGTCTCCAAATTTTTTACTAATGTAAAATACCTATGTTGGTACTCAAAAAAATTTTTATACCACTATGATGTACCTATAATTAATTTTTAGATTATGAGCAAAGCGAAGAATGTACTTATTGGTTTTACACATATGTTTTTTTTCTTGTGTATAAAAACACATTTTTGGGTAGAAATAGTGATCCGATTACCACAAATAGGGTATGCTTTCCGTAGTAAATTGCATTTAGTTTTAAACTTTTTTCCAAAATTAATCGTAATTAAACTACTAATATTGGAAATAATCGGTGCCGGAGACATATCCCCCATAATTTACTGATTGGCTACTTCACATATTTATAGTAAAGTACGATATGTACTTAAGATCCTTTATATACTATATATTTTGTATATGTATACCTAATGTTTATAGGTACTAATATTATATTCAGTGTCAGGTTTTGGTGCGAATTAATAATATTACAAAATTATAATCGGAAGAAATTAATATGCCTACAATTCTAATGATCGGTTTATTTTTATACGAATCCAGGCGGCAACCATAAATAACAAGAGCGTAATCGTCGCGGTTGCTAATTGAATTATATAATAATATAATTAATATAAACTTATAAGGTAAGATGAAAATTAATTACATTAAGCATAAAATAAATCTTTATAAAAATTAATTTTTATAGGCCTACTCATTAATATTTATATTCACCTAAATTACTAAATTATCTAATAAAAACTAGAATTTGTGTAAAAGTATATTTTTTATATACTTTATTTTTATTGTATTTTAAAGGTTAGAACATTCCGGAACATTCCGGCGACCACCATACAGTACGTGCCGCATGGCATGTTACCACAAATATATTACATATGAATAGGTAAAAAAAAATAAGCATTGATATAAAATGTAATTGATAATTCTATAACAAAATAGTTAAAAACATAATTATCATATGCATTCGTATCACGCAGCGCATCCCCGACAATATATTCGGAAATCAATCATAAAGTCCGCGCCGACCGACCGACCGAGTGGACGGCCAACTTAGATTGTCTAAAATTAATAAGTGTATATTATATTATTATATTAACATATCAACTAAATCGGTATTTAAAATTTTACCATTCATTAATAGGTAAAATAAAATCGTATAATATAATACAATAATCTAATCACATATTATAATTATAATACGATTATTATCGTATCTACGATATTGTTCCGTTCAATAATACTTAATTAGCCTTTGGCCATTACATATTATTGTTTGTTTAGAATATTATACAAATAATTAAGTACCAGGAACTCATATTTAAAAATCACAGCCGTAGTTAACTACAATGTCTTTTATCAAATTTGATGAGTATAATATATTTATATTATATAAGAACGACGTTACACGATAGATTTTCATCGAAAAAATCACTATGCGAAAAATAATTATAATAGCTATAATTGTAGTATTTAATGGTATTTAAGGTGCATAAATTTTATACCCGAACAACTTCATTTGTTCCCCAACATAATCCACTTTTAAATATTTTGAATAGTTAAAAAGTTATTATTTTTTTTAAATTAGGTTTTTATCTTTTTTATAATTATATAACGATTAAAGTATTTGTGTCATCAAAAAAGCGGGAAAGTCGACTCCGGACGTTCCTCCCTCATACCTTCGATACTCGGAGAAATTAATGGTTTATTATTTTTAAGATATAAATTCAATGATATTGTATTCAAAAATATGATTATGAGCGAAACTCAATACATAAAATATTATACACTGATTAATCGTTCCAAAATTTTACCACGTATCTAAACCACCTACAAGATCATTAAAAAAAAATGTCTCTTCAATATTGTATAAGTTATCATGAAAAATCTAAATCCAATTTCGTCAAAATCATGATTTCTGTGACCAATACATTCTTCGCTTCGATCAAAATCTAAAAATATATAAACATTCAAAATCAGATGAATCATTTTGAATAATTCTGTACTTTGTTTATTTGAAATTGTTCAACACATATTTTTACTTTTCTATTCACAAATGGTGAATTTCTTTCGTTATTTAACCTATCAAAATTTTTAAAATCATAACGGAAATGTTGTTGTGTGAAAACCGTCATGTGTAAAAACCATCGTGCGTTCTGTGACGTAGCCGAATTTTAATTAATTATATTTTTTTTTCTGTTATGTACCAGTTAAATTATTACATAGTTACTGTCGGCGCTAATCGCCTTCATATACCATTGTATTATTACATTATTGTTATTATTTTTTTATATTTATTTATGTTAAGATGCTAATCGCCATACATTTTATATATATTTTTTGTGAATTTGATTTATTTTTATTACTATATTTTGATTTATTTATAGCTGTGCCAACCAGGCAATATTAAAATTATACATTATCCCTTCAATGTATTATACATATTTATTTTTAGTAGGTGAATTTTATAAAATTATTTGGAATTGGTGTCCGAGCACGTGCAAATATTGTTTTTCGCTCTCAGCCTATAATGCTGTAATTCGTATAACTCTCCTTGATGTAAAGAATTCGACTATTTATGTCTTTTATTATTAAGTATTTTTTTATTTACATATTTTCATTTATGTAAGGATGAAAAATATTATTATGAAGAAAGTGTGATTATAAGTTTGTATGAAACGTTATATTTTGTACTTTATAACTGTTTAAATAAATTGAAATTATCTAGATATTAATTCTGAGATATTATAACATGAATGATCCAATATCCTAACATTCTAGTAGTCTTTACGTACTACTGGTCAAAGAAGCCTAAATAGTTAGGTAACACTCAATATACACAGAGATATAACTAATAATGGTAATTGATAAACGACAAAAAAACAAAACAAAATATTAAATCATTGTTTGAAAATAAAAATGTGTATAATAATATATAAACATGTTTTTTATATCAAACAAAGTTATTAGTTATGTTTGTATATCTTTGAGTAATTGAATCTACACTGTATAGTATTTATAAATGTATATATATATATATTATATTGTAACCCTATTAAAAAATTTTCATGAAAAAAAGTGTTTGAGCCACTGGTATAATGTATAAACTTTTATTAAATAATTAATTATGAAAATACTGAACTTTAGTAAAAGTGAAAAAATGAGTAAATTTCTCTCAATTTTTATCAAAACTTAGATGAACAACTAATATGAATGAAATATTCAGAAAATTATAATATATTTTAAATTATTATTTACTTTTGTTAGAATGAAATGTTACATGATAATTACACGATGCCGAATCCAGTATTATTGAAAAATTGTAATTTTTATAATTTTAAAAATTTATTTAAGATCTAAACATTTACCATTTTCTTACTAGAATATTTCTTAAGTTATACTTATTTAGAATAGTTCCTATATTTTTAAAAAAAAATTTTGTTTTCAACCCAATATAATACGTTATTGAATTTTATTTTATCCATTATTAAATTTATAAAGTTATTTTTTATTTCCTTACAAATTTGAAACTATTTGAACTACTATTATGATAACTATGTTTTCTGTATGTACATATTATACAGTGACTTTTTATCATAAATTCATTTGAAGAAGGTTCGCAAAATTTTAGTAGAATACATTGATCTAACAATAATGAAAACAAATTATATATTTACTTATTGTAAATATACAATATTTATTGCAATATAATACGTTTTATTTAACTAAATGAAGTCCAATATCACCACATCTTCTTACCGCATTTACGATCTTATGATGAACAATCTATACAGTGGTGCCGAAGTCTATAATTATAATATGTAAGGCGAATATACTTAAGATACCACCACCAACTACCAATTTCATGGGTAAAATTTTTTTTTTATTAATTATTACATTATTTAATTAATAAACAATATTGCTCTTAAATAATTAGATTTTTCTAAATTTCGATTACAGGTACTTTTTTAATATAATAGTTTAATTATTTTATTATATATTAATTTATTATAAAATATAAATATAGTTTGTATAATACAATTCAAATTGTTATATTCGAAATTGTATCGCCTAATAATATATTGTATTTAAAATTCTAATTTAAATATATGACATGTATCTACGAATTAGGAATGTGAATGTGTGATAATTATAAAAAAAAAAAACAATAATATATATTTATTAATAATATAATATATTTATAATAAAAATATTATGATCGAAGTTGATCAGTGAAAAAATCGATCATTGAAAATTAATTGAAAATAATCTAGCACATAATATGTATTATCATTGATTATAAATACAATATATTAACATATCATATTATGTTTTTTTTACATAATAATGATGACACATTTTGGTGACCGAGGCGGTCCGATATTCGGATGGTTCTCTGTATATTTCGCATAATAAAATATCATGTGTTATTAAAGCAATCCTCGAAATTTTTTAACTACCTATTGACAGAAGAAAATTAAACCATACAAAAATATATTATATTTTTATTCCCGATGTTGACGATCTTGTTGGTTTTTCGTTATGAACCGTCTGGATTATAAAACGATGTACATTAATCATACACCGTTGATCCTTCTGGCGCTTAGTAATGATAAGATTCATTGATACAGTCGACGACTATGCTCGAGCACCGCACGACCGCGAAGATGGCACTGCCACTTTGCTCATCGATTCTAAACCTATGCCAATATTTTGCAACTTATTCGCACAGATTATCAACGTCAAAATTAGAATTCGCAACTTCATCCTTTTCCACAATAACATATTTCAGTTGACAGTATATAATTTGAATGAAATATAATATAATATATTGATGTTAAGGCGATTGTTTTTATTTTATATATTTATTATGTATTATACGTGTATGGTGAAGGACAACTCGGTTGAACCGAGAGAAAGATAAAAATCAAAAAAAAAATTAATCGAAAATAATAAAATAAAATGCGAGGTGTTACCGTGTTTGAGTTGGAGTAGGAAACCCAATTGTCTTTGACGCCCGGCAAATTTTATCGGTTGGCGGCGAGTGCGGTGCGCAGATACCGGCGGCGGCAACGACAAGGAACCGAATCAAGTTACACACTGGGAAATAGGCCGTCGAGTTTAGTTATTTGGGAGGGGGATGTCTCTGTGGTCCGATAAAGTAAAGTGCAATGACCGCAGAGCGCACAAAAGTCGGGCATAGACTTAATCCTAACAATATACACACAACTTACGTACTGAACTTAAAACTACGACGGTGACTGGTAACTGGAACCGATACGGTCTTTCGGGAGGCCGTGGATCTCCAAGACCTTGGCGGCCTCTCACACAACTCCGGGTGCTGGTGGACTTACGCAGACGACATCAGTCGTCACAACAAACACAGCTGTTGAGCCAATGGTACCATATATTGTATTGAAGTTGAGACGATAGGGAATTTCAAAGAAAGAAAAAAAAAATATTAAACATTAGTGATAAAGGTTTTGGTTTATTAAAATGTCTGGTGACAAGGTGTTGCCGCACTGGTAGACGCAAAAAAAAAAAAAAAACACGTAACCGCAATGGCGAACAGAGCAAGATGAGAAAAAAAAAATTTTATGTTGCCGCAGTGGCGAATGGAAAAAGAAGAAACACAACGTAATAATTTAACACGAAAAACAAATATAGCGTTGGCCGAAAAAATAATAATTTACATATGATTATGAAAAACAGAGATAATAAAGAATGATGATACCTATAAATACACAACATTTAGGTAAATAAAATACACGATAAAGGAAAGGTAATGAGGGAAAGATAAAGAAGGACGTCACGGCAGCGGCGGCGATCGCAACGACCGTACGCGCCGTCTGTTCTATGCGCAAACAATACGTAAAATATGAGAGTTCAAATACAAAAATTCCGATTTAACTAAAGATTAACTATAGATTACTTGATTTTTGTGTTTTAAAAGCCTAAAATGACTATTTCAAGAATAAAAAATGGTCCGATTAACACTAATAAAGAATGCGTTAAGTAAAAAATCAATATACTTGGTAATTTTTACCTAATTTTCAAAATTCTGATTTTTACGTTGCGAATTGGTGCAAATATAAGTTGCAAAGTATTAGCATATGTTTAGAATCGATAGCGCAAAACGCCATTATAACCTAACCTAACCTAACAGTTATAAAAATTGTATTATTATTATAATAATAATATATACATGATAATGAAATTAATTTAAAATATAAAATACATATATTAGGTATACGAATTATATACAGGTATAGTATAAACATATTGTTGTATTATAATTAGTTACAGATTTCACAATTATATTTATTACTAATTATTCCTATACCAAATACGTGAGTAGTGTTACATTACACAGATACAAATATAATGTGTATAAAGTGTGCTATAGTAAATAATACATATTATTCTAATAATAAGAATAAAATATTATATGATACCATATTAGACAATAGGTCTTAAGATTTCAAATTCGTATTTGATTTTTGTGTTTTAAAAGCCTAAAATAACTATTTCTAGAATAAATAAATGTCTGATTACCACTAATAGAGAATGCGTTAGATAAAAAATTAAATCAATCTATTCGGTACTTTTTTTAGCTAATTTTCGAATGTTCAATTTTATTGTGGGAATGGGAGGATGTTACAAATTCTAATTTTTATGTTTCGAATTGGTGCAAACAAGTTGCAAAATATTGACATAGGTTTGGAATCGATAGCACAACTTGGCGGTACTAAATTCGCGGACATGAGCACTCCAGGAAAAAATATAATAGAGTAATATTAAATACGTTTGTATAGGTATATATATTACACACAATTATGTATAAAAATTAATTAAATTTATCATTATAACTTCGAAATACACTATTTAATTATATGTAGATATATTATATTAATTAAAATCAATAATCAAATAGTGTTTGTTTTTAACACTAAACTTTATATAAGGAACTTAATGAAGCTATTAACAGTTATATTCCTAGCTTAAAAGTTGAATAATAAAGTTTTTAAAAAATAAGTTGAACTTGGAAAATCGAGAATGTCTCAGGAAAAATGACTACAATTATATCGGTGGTTGTTATATGATCCCGTGAAAGAAAATAAGTTTTGTTCGATATGTAAAACTGCTGATGAAAACAAATTTAATTTTGTAGTTTTTTCTGTGACTGATCAAAATTCTAAAAATGCATTTATGGTTGAAAGGTTTTCTGCCTGAAGTAAAAAATTAAAAAGGTTCAAATCTAAAGAATGTAAGATTATTTAACATACACTTTTAAAATATAAAGTTAAGGGAAATACATACTAGAAATTAAATAGACCTAAGAGAGGGATAAAATTGTGAGACTTTGAGAAGTCCGATTTTAATTCTGAAAAAAGTATTCGTTTTATTGATTTGTTTACTAGGGATCGATCTAAGCAAATTTGTATACGTTTTTTTAACACCCGTGGAAATAAACACAAAAAAACTTATTTTTTAATTATCAATAATTTTTAAGTTTTTATAATCAGAAAAAATGGTTCGATCAATTCCTTATAATGAAGATAATAATTTTAAATATGTAAACAAAATCAAAATTCCACTTTTTAAATTGTCACAATTATATTCTGCATGTGACCATTAAAAAAAATTAAAATCACCAACACCAACTCTCAGTTTTAAATGTGATCATCATTAGTACTACTATTTTTCTCTCAAAATAGCCGGCCTTGTATGACAGCGTCCTGCTACGCCCGCGACATCGATAATATTTTCGACATTTTCGTGCATCTTTGTTATGACAGTGGTCGATGCGTGGCAGTGGCGAAACATGGTAATAAAATAGGGGGGGGGGGAGGAGAAAAAATAATGTACTCATCAAAATTGCAAACGTGGTGGGCGGGGGGTGTAAAATACATTTTTCTTTTACATATAACTAATTTCACGAAATTTCAACATAATTTGCTTTAATATTTCAAATTTCAATATACAAATTTGTGTAAATATAAAAAAACAAAAATACTTATCCGTTATGTCTATTATAATTATATATACGTATATTATGGTTTATCTTTGAATAATTATTATTTATCTGTACCGCTTAGTTAATCCAAATATACAGGTGTGTCATGGGTACATAAGGTAATATATAGGATAATTTCCGTATTTTGGACAACGACGAAAATTGCGACTCGTATACGAAGAATCAATGGGTTTTCAACGGACGTCGGTCGATGTTTTGCGGTCTAAACGATCGTTTACCGTGTGTTTATTTATTTATTGTCAGGACAATAGCAAGAATACCCTATTGCGGACATGCGTATTGTTTGTGCGTTTCAGTGTGAAAGACAGCTTAGCAAATTCTATAAAATACTTACTGAACCAGAAAGGGCATTATAATTTGTTTTGTATGACCTTTTTGACCATGTACCATCAGCCATAACGGTAATAAGTGGTATTCCATTTTCGTTGACATTATTATCTTCTATGGCAAGTTTGACCTCTTCTTTGTCTGATTCTTTCATCGCACCCAAAGCTAATTTCTCAATATATTTAAGTATCAAATTGTGTAATTTTTTATTCGTTGGATTGGACATATTATATATATTAAAAATGGCTGAAAATGTGTCTAACTGCGAATAACCTTGCCCTATGCATATACTTGCAGAAACAATTGAATAAATATCCATAGTGTTGTTGGAAAGATATTCATTATAATAATTTTCTTTCATGCTGCATATCTGACAAGTGAAACAAAATGTACTAAAAAGTATAAAAAATAGTAAAATATATTTTGTAATTTATACCAAAATCGTGTTAAAAATAAACTTAATATTGTCATTACTAACTGAAATATGGGTATGTGCATAGGCGCACGTAGGAAGGTGCTTAGGAGTGTTTAGCACTCCCAAGTTCTAAATAAGCACTTCTAATATTGGAGGTAAATGGACTCGGAGACATATCCACTAAATTATTTATTCATCACTAAGGCCTCCTTAAAATAAATAAATAAAAATTAATATCCAATTTTTAAAAATATATTTGAGTATATAAATATAATAAAATGCAGTTGTAAATTTATATACTCGTATTATTTATAATTTATGACATTTTATAATTTTGTATAATTTATTCTGTTAACACTATATTTTATGTGCTAAAAGCATAGTTTAATTTTCGCATTTGTTTAATTTAGTAAGTAATTACGATTAATTTTTGAAAAAAAATCAAAACTAGATGCAATTTACTACCGAAAGCATACCATATTCGTGGTAATCGGACCATTATTACTACCCAAAAAAGTGTTCTCATACACGAGAAAAAAACATCTTCGTAAAACCCATAAGTACATTCTTCGATTTGCTCAGAATCTAAAAATTTATTGTAGGTACATCACAACAAATAACAAACAATTACTTTCAGCTACACAAGGTTATAATTTTGGTAAAATCATGTATTATAAAATGATACTTTATAAATGGTATTTAATTTTAGAAGGTATATAGTAAATTATAACTTATTTAAATTAAATAATATGTTATAAGTTGTACCCCCCTGGTGGTAAGTAGCTAAATATTTAACAGAAATATGTAATATTGACTATAGCTTAAAACAGTCAGAGAGTTTTGAAACATAAAACTATAAGTGCCTTGCGGCACTTGCCACACTGTGGTTTTTAATATTATATAATATATCCTTAAATATGATATGTTCATTTATTTTAGCAACTCTAACTAATAATAATACATAACGACATACATGTAATGTTCAATAAGCCCATAGTCCATGTTATTGTAGATAATGAAGGTGACGTTTGTATATTATGTATCGGCAAGATAAAATACGTAAAAAATAGCGGTGAGCCGGTGAGTGGCAGCGTGAACATTTTTAGTTGGAGGGACAACTGAATATTTCGTCTAACCCCCCCCACCCACCAGATTTATAAAAAAAAAAAAAATTTTTTAAGTATATTTTTGTTTCTAAGTGTATTACATCAACACGTTTTGCTGTAATGCTGTGTTTATAACGTTTACATTATAAGCAATTGAGCGAAATCATAATAACAAAAAAAAAAGGGAATTCCATTACCTACACTGGTGAAATAGTGGGGGTGGAAAGCAAGGGCTCCCTTAAACGTGATGTTTTAATAAAATTAAATGTCTTTACAGAATAAAAATCATATCATTGAAAGTATACGTATTTTTGTCTAGCTTTTTGGTCTTCAATGACTAAAATGCAACGGGTATCCAATCCCCTTAAACAAAAACTTTATTTAAAAAATATTTAATTCTTCAGCAACACATGCTGTAAAAGTCTGGATCGCCTATGATAATTATAAATATAGATAATATACCTGAACAATTACAGTAACACCCATTTACTCCGTTTTTTTTAAAAAAAAAAAACATAATTAATAAATTATTGACAAAATGGTATTGGAAATATCTATAAACAATGAAAATATACCTTTTCTTGTAACATGAAGTTCTTTTACAATGGATATGGTCATACCAACTGCCTATGCCATTGAGAACTAATGACCTATGTGTCAGATCGGTTATCCAACTTCAATAATCATTCATTTGTAAATTGTGTTTAAGTATTTTTTTTATTTTGCAAAAAAATTGTATTTATATATCAAGTAGGTACTATGAATTTATTTGAAGTATTCAGACTGCCAAACAATGATGTGTGTAAATCAATAATTATAAATTTGTGCACACAGATTTTGTAATAATAATTTTACTTTATTTTCTATGGATATATAAGCATTAAGCAAGTATCTACATAGTAGGTACTATGTATAAACAATGTACATTTAATATATATAATAATATGTATATAAATGTATTAAGTACATACAACATACATAAACAACAAATTATAATAATAAATATTCATACTTGATCCAAATGCAAAAAACATATAAATTAATAAGTATAATTAATATTAATAGTTTTAGCATTAACTTTAACCTAGATATTATTATTAAGTATAATTATTATAATATTAAATATATGTACTAAACATTTTTATAATAGGTAGGTACAAGTTATTTTATAATTACAATTGGTATATTCATATGTGTGCGTAGACCTTGATGGCCGGGGAGGCAGAACTTTTCCGACCAAAAGAATATTTAAAATTTGAGGTATAGGTCATAGATACAATAATTTAATAATAGATAAGGAGACGTGGTCCTCAATAATATTACATATTAAGCCCATATAGTAATATAGGATATAGGTAAAAATACTATATAATATTTACTTAATAAATGACTTATATTTTCTATTAGAAAATATATGGTAAAGAAAAAAAAATATTATTTATGCAATATACTCAAAGAGTCAAATTAAACATTAAGTAATATTGTATAATAAATTTATAATTTATAAAATATCTATATTTTTGTCATAATTACTTTATGAAAAAAAAATATAAATTAAATACTTTAACTATAGTTAGGTTAGGCTTCTCTCAATAACTATTAATAATTTAAAAGTCCCAATTAAATAAATAAATTAAATTACATCATTAATATTAATATTTATTATTCCATTCGATAATAGTTAATTAGCCTTTGGCCATGTTATATACATATTATCGTTTAGAATATTATACAAATAATTAAGTACCAAGAACCCATGATTAAATGCACAGCCGTAGTTCACTACAATGTTATTATTTACGTTTGATGAGTATAATATAAATATAATATACTCATCAAACTTGAATAAAAAAATTGCAGTTAATTACAGCTGTGTACTTAAACATAAGTTCCTGATACTTAATTATTTGTATAATATACTAAACGATAATAGGAACTTATACTATAGGAACTTAGAAACTTTAAATAATAGAAAACAAGGATTTGATTATGGTGTACGGGAATTGGAAATTTTTCCCCCATGAATAAAGATAAATTAAATAAATTAAAAATTTAATTTGTCCTCTAAGAAGATGTGAACATTTGTTCATTTTTTTCTTTTATTAGTAGGTGATTTAGTTTCTAAAAATGAATAAAATATGGTTGTTTCTAATTAATTTCATTGAAATTATTGTTTTATTATTATTATCCAGTTTTAATGAACAAATTATTGTAAAGTTACAAAGTTCAATATATTATCATAATACAAAATATATTGAATTGTTTTATTTCTTTCTTTGCAAAATTAAAGAATATTAAAGAGTAAATTCAAAGAAAAACTCTATTGAAGTAATGAATAAAAATCATTATTTTTATGAATACTATGACATTAAATTAGGTATATTAATGAGTAAATGTAATACATAGGTATGTTGATCCAACTTCTTATTATCATTACATTAAGCAATACATATTCTTTATTTTGTATTATTTACTTCTTCAAATTTATGAATATTAGAATTTAATTAATTAAAAATTAAATGTGATGATTTAAAGAATGATTTATACTTATTATTATGAGTTGATATCCTTAGCTCGAAATCATACACAATTTTCATTAATTCTATATACGTTTTACATTAATATTGTGGAACTTTTTTTCTGGGTGCACAATCGTATTTCCTATTGCAATAAAATTGAAATAATAAATTGAATATTTATTAATTATAATGGTAACTTATATATTAGTTTTGATCACAGTGTATCATTTTCATCTCAGAATATTGTTCAACTTTGAATATATATTATATAAATAATTAAAACAATACAAAGTCCAATGTCTATATTTAATAATAATTTAGCAATAGTTAAATTTCGAAATTGAATAATTCATATATAACATTTGTATCTAAATATGTTGACTTTAGACTATTTGAAGATAGTTATTGATATTTTAAATAAAATTTAACTCTATAACGTATTGCATTTCAAATATTATTATAAATCAATTGTATTATTTACTTTTATTACATTTTCATTTTTTTATTACTTTTCAGAATTTATATTGTCAATGCTATAAATCGCTTTTAAATACTGTAAAATACATTAAATAATGTTATTACATAATCTTAAAGATTTAAAAACATAATATCAACTTTTAAAATGTATTGTTTTAAGTCTATACGCTGCAAAAGAAACTAAAACAAAAACCAAAAAAATGTAATTTAAAACAAAATAAATAAGATCGTGCTTATTAGTATTCATTTTATGGGATACATTTAAATATATATATATATATAAATAAATATATAATATATATATTTAAATGTATCCCATAAAATGAATACTAATATATATATATATATAGGTATTTATATTTTAATTAAATTGTTAAAATTAAATATTTGATGTATAGTTACTTAAAAAACAACATTTAGTCTTAAAGTTTAAACCATGATGTCAATTGCTTCAAAATTATTACCTAAATTATTTTTACTAACCTAACCTAACCTATAACTCAAAACATGTATTTAGGAGAATTATAATTATCGATAAATTATTAAGGTAAATATATAATTAAGAATATTCACAATATAATTTCCGTTGTATACATTATTAGGTAGTGGATTATTGAATTTCACAAAGTTTCAACATAATTTGCTTTAATATTTCATATTTCAATATACAAATTTGTGAAAATATAAAAAAACAAAATTACTCATCAGTTATGTCGAACATAATTATATATACGAATATTATGATTTATTTTTGAATAATTATTATTTATCTGTGACGCTCGGTTTTTATAGTATAAAATTATACATTTTAGATGATTACTAAATTATTATTTTACGTTGAAATTGGACTTTGTATTATATTAATTAAACCGAATATACAGGTGCGTCATGGGTATATAAGGTATAACGATAATTTCCATATTTTGGATCACGACGAAAATCGCGAAAATACGCTAAGGTGGTGTCCTACGATTATTATCGTATCTACGTTATTTATATTTATTATTCTATTCAATAATAGTTAATTAGCCCTTGGCCATGTTATATACTTATTATACTTTAGAATATTATACAAATAATTAAGTACCAGGAAGTCATGTTTAAATGCACAGCCGTAATTAACCATATACAATGTTTTTATTCTGTTTGATAAGTATAATATATTTAAATTATCGTTAAGAATATTATACAAATAATTAAGTAGCAGGAACTTATGTTAAAGTGCACAACCAAAGTTAACTACAATGTTATTATTCACATTTGTTGAGTTTAATATATTTATATTATCGTTTAGAATTTTATACAAATAATTAAGTACCAAGAACTCATGTTTAAGTGCACAGCTGTAGTTAACTTCAATGTTTTTATTCAAGTATGATGAGTATAATATATTTATATTATATAAGAACGACGTTACACACTAGATAATCATCGAAAAAATAACTATGCGAAAAATAAATATAATGGCTATAATTATTGTATTTAATGGTATTTAAGGTATATAAATTTTATACCTGAACGACTTTATTTGTACCCCAACATATCCCACTTTTTAATATTTTGTATAGTTAAAAAGTTATTAATTTTTTTAAATGGGTATTTATATTTTTTATAATTATTTTACGATTAAAGTATTTGTTTTATCAAAAAAGCGGGAAAGTTATCTCCGGACACTCTTCCATCGTACCTTCGGTTCTCGGAGAAAATAATGGTTTATTATTTTTAAGATATAAATTCATTGATATTGTAATCGAAAATACGATTCTGAGCGAAACTCAATACATAAAATATAATACACTAATTAATCGTTCCAAAATTTTACCACGTATCTAAACCACCTATAAGATCATTAAAAAAAAATGTTTCTTCAAAATTGTATAAGTTATCATGAAAAATCTAAATCCAATTTCGTCAAAATCATGATTTCTGTGACCAATACATTCTTCGCTTTGATCAAAATCTAAAAATATATAAACATTTAAAATCAGATGAATCATTTTGAATAATTCTGTACTTTGTTTATTTGAAATTGTTCAACACATATGTTTCCTTTTCTAATCACAAATGGTGAATTTTATTCGTTATTTAACCTATCAAAATTTTTAAAATCATATGATCTACAGTATTCACATTTATTTATTTGATTATGTGAAAATGATCCAAGTACAATCAATAAACATTTGCTATAATATATTTAATATTTAATATTGTTAAAATATTGTTTAATAATTATAATATATTTATTATACCACCATCAACTACCAATTTCATGGGTAAATTTTTCTTTTATTATTACATAATTACATGTATAATTGAAGTAATTTATTATGATTTATCAAGGGGTTAACGCTCTGTAATAAACATTCTTATTTGAGAAAATATGTTTTTATCTGCAAGAGGTTAAACGATCATACAATTATAATCGAAAAGTAATTAATATTAAAACATCTGTGTTTAATGTACCAATTGAAAAGTATAAAAAAATAATAAAAATGATTAATAAACTCGTTTATTTAGGAAAAATATATTATTAGTTTTGTCTAGGGGTTAACGCTCTGTGATAAACATCCTTATTCCAGGAAAATATGTTTTTACCTGTGAGAAGTTAAACGCTTATACAATAAAAAACAAGTAAATAATATTAAACATCTGTGTTTTAAGTGTCAATTGAAAAGTATAAAAATTTAATAAACATGTTTATTTGGAGAAATATATTATTAGTTTTATCTGTGGGAGGGTTAAGTCCTATAAATATAAAAAACAACTGATATATAAGACGAGTTAGTAACCAATTTTTACTGAGTAATATTCAATTATATAAAGTTTAAACACCTACAAATATATTATATTATATTATGTCTTCCGAATATAGCAAGATGTCCAACACTGATGATGCATTTAATGTAAGTAAAATTTTACTTTTTATATAAATTAATTTTCAATCTAAAACATATATATTTACGTAATATTATAATAACAGATGACTATATAATACGAAAAGACTTAATAATAAAAATTATTTAATAAATGTATTATGTATAAAAAAACATACATACAATAATCAAATATAAAAAGAATAATTTTTATACCTTAATATTATTGATATAATAGAATTATGTTAAGGTACAGTCATAATAATGAACTACTTAGCCAGTTCTTTATACGTAATATATACATGAAAATGAAATAAAATAAATATATACATTAAATCATTATATCTAGATTGTAATAAATATCTAATATATTATTTAAAAATTCTTTATGATGTACTTGCTGTAATTCAAGAATAAATGATTTTTCTTCAAGTTTCCCATCGTAATTGGTTTAAAACTACATATTTTTTTTTTTACTGCTTTTTATTATTATAACAACAGATAAAGTTTTGTTATTTATATGATATCCGATAGAAATTGTTTTACTATTTTGAGGTTGGATGTAGAATTTTAATTTGCATAGTACTGTATTCATAATTATAATATACGTAATATTCAATTTAATTTAACAATTATATTCTTCATGAATCGTTTTGGTTAATGTTTCATTCTTATAGATCTTTTAACATTTAAATTATTCTTTTTTGGTTGTTAAATACTTTCTAAATGATTTAATAAAAAAGAAACTGTTACTTTAATACGACGTAAACAATTTTCATTCTTACATTTAAAATACATAATAGATAAATGTACTTAGAAATATTTGTATAAATGTTATTATGTAATAAAACTAAGAAGTAAAATTATTATATAGCAAAAATAGTGTTTCTGCAAAATTTATATTTTATAATTTTTAGAAAAAAATCTATTACATATTAAACATGTGTTAATAAATAAAAATATGAAAATAACTGATTAAAAACATACTTTTTAAAAACAAAAAATTGTAAGACTGTAACGTAAGTTCTTTTTATTATAGTTACTATAGTTATTATAAATACTAGTTATTATCAGTTACAACTTAAGAATGCTACTAAGCATTC
Organism: Eriosoma lanigerum; assembly: GCA_013282895.1. NCBI lineage: Eukaryota > Metazoa > Arthropoda > Insecta > Hemiptera > Aphididae > Eriosoma > Eriosoma lanigerum. The sequence continues at coordinate 21,325,756 of CM023362.1, read as the reverse complement.
TGCCAGAGCTATCGGCGCCACTGATGGTTATTATTCTCTTTTAAAAATATTTTTAAAGTGATGATGAAAAGTGTAAAAGTTGTAGACATATAGTCTAGTTGACTATTAACTATAAAAATAGCTTATACAACATTATTTTCTTACCCTAACCTAAACAGGACCTAAATGATAATGAATTATTATTTTAAAGATTTACAAATCTGACGTCATAGTCCACTAAGCTATGTGTCTACAATTGTATAAATATATTATTTCATGTATTTAGATGATACTTTCACACTAAAAACTAATATATACGCGATCATTTCAATTTATTAATTCAATAATATTGCATTAGAAAATACGATTCTGAGGGAAACTCAATATATGACAATATGCAATACCAATAATTAATTCTAACATTTTACCACGTGTGAAAAATACTACTATAAATATTGAAAAAAAATTCCTACGTTCCTACTATCAAATTTTAAGGAGTTAAACCGATAAACCCAAAATTGCAGGAAATATTTAACATTTTTGAAATACATTTCAAAGCTCTATATTTAGTCGGAAAATCAATCAATTGTCTCCAAGGTTTTCTCTAATGTAGAACACCGATGTTGGTACTTAAAAAAGTTATTTAGAGTTCCTTGACCAGTAGTATTTCGAAAGTCAGGATATTGGGATATTCATGTTATAATATTTCTGAATTAATATCTTTTAATATGTATTTTTATTTAATTTTATCAGCTATAAAGAACAAAATATAACATTTTATACATACTTATAATTAATACACATTATTAATAATAATATTTTTCATCCTTACATAAATAAAAATACACACATAATACAATACTTAATAATAATGACATAAATAGTCGAATTCTGACACTTCAAGGAGAGTAATACGAATTACAGCATTATGATTATATTATAACAAATTTTCCATTGACTGGACTTGGATCATTTTCACATAATCCAATAAATAAATGTGAATACTGTGGATAATAATAATTTTAAAAATTTTGATAGGTTAAATAACGAAAGAAATTCACCATTTGTGAATAGAAATGTAAACATATGTGTTGAACAATTTCAGATAAACAAAGTACAAAATTATTCATAATGATTCATCTGATTTGTAATGTTTATATATTTTTAGAGTTTGAGCGAAGCGATGAATGTATTATTCACAAAAATCATAATTTTGACGAAATTGGTTTTAGATTATTCATGATAACTTATACAATTTTGAAGAGACTTTTTTTTTAATGGTCTTATAGATGGTTTACATACGTGTTAAAATTTTGAAACGGTGAATTAGTATATTATATTTTGTATATTGAGTTTCACGCGGAAACCTATTTTCAAATTCAATAACAATTCATTTAAATCTAAAAAATAATAAACCTTTAATTACTCTGAGTACCGAAAGTATGAGGGAGGAACGTCCGGAGTTTCCGCTTTTTTGATAACAAAAATACTTTAATCGTTATATAATTATAAAAAAGATAAAAACCCAAATTTAAAAAAAATAATAATTTTTTAACTATTCTAAATTTTAAAAAGTGTGATATATCGGGGCACAAATAAAATTATTCTAGTAGAAAATTTATATGCCTTAAATACCATCAAATACCATAGTTATAGCCATTATAATTATTTTTCGCATAGTGATTTTTTCGATGAAATCAAGTTTGTCCCGTCATTCTTATATAATAATTATATATTATACTCATTATACTTGAATAAAAACATTGGAGTTAACTACAACTGTACACTTAAACATGAGTTCTTGGTACCTAATTATTTGTATAATATTCTAAACGATAATATAAATATATTAAACTCAAATAATGTGAATAATAACATTATATTTAACATTGGTTATGCACTTTAACATAAGTTCCTGCTACTTAATTATTTGTATAATATTCTAAATGATAATTTAAATATATTATACTCATCAAACGTGAATAAAAACATTGTAGTTAATTACGGCTGTGTTCTTAAACATAATTTCCTGATACTTAATTATTTATATTATATTCTAAACGATAATATAAATATATTATACTCATCAAACGTGAATAAAAACATTGTAGTTAACTACAATTACAAATTAATATACAATTACAGTACGGCTGTGTACTTAAACATAAGTTCCTGGTATTTAATTATTTGTATAATATTCTAAACGATAATATAAATATATTATACTCATCAAACGTGGATAAAAACATTGTTATTAATTACGGCTGTGTACTTAATCATAAGTTCCTGATACTTAATTATTTATATAATATTCTAAACGATAATAAGTATATAACATGGCCATATTCTTATTAACTATTATTGAATGGAATAATAAATATAAATATCGTAGATACGATAAAAATCGTAGGACACCACCTTAGCGTGGTCACCAAATATACGTTCCTATACTTCAATAAATTTCTAATTATGTAATGTAATATAATGTATAATATAATATAATATGTAATGTAATATAATATGTATAGTATCAATATTTTTGAATTACCGCCTACACCTAATGTTTCAAATGTTGAATCTACATACATACAAATTATTGCATCTCAAAATCAATCGCTTTTTACTTCTACACCTATTAACACCAAGCTAATATTAAATCAAATACAAAATACATCAATTTATGAAAAATCAATAACACATTTGAGAACTTAAAAAGAAAAAGAATTGTCCAAAAGCCAAAAGCCCGAGATGTCGTTTGTTACAATTTACAAACTTTTCTAAAATTGGACGCAGTGAGTCTTGATTTTCTTTGTATTCGCCATTGATCGTTATCTCGTTGCCCAATAGTATCAAGTTCAATTTCTATTATTTCTTCGACACTCAACATTCATTTTTCTAAAAACTATTCTTTTTTTTCCTATTCATCAAGTGACATATTACACCCTAGTACTACTGGCGATTGTTAAAAGTAACTAAAACGTATGGATTCATCATAGGACACGTTTAATATTGTCTAAATTAATAAGTGTATATTATATTGACATATCCACTAAATCCGTATTTAAAATTTTACTATTAATTTTTAGGTAAAATAAAATCGTATAATATAATACAATAATAAGTACCAAGAACTCATGTTTGTGCATGTAGTTAACTACAATGTTTTTATTGATGTTTGATGAGTAATATATATTTATATTATAAAAGAACGACGTTACACACTAGTTTTTTATAAAAAAAATCGCTATGCGAAAAATAATTATAATAGCTTTAATTATGGTATTTCAATGCACAAAATATTCTTTACTAATTAATCAATCCAAAATTTTACCACGTATGTAAACCACCTATAAGATCATTAAAAAAAAAATCACTTCAAAATTGTATAAGTTATCATGAAAAATCTAAAACCAATCTCGTCAAAATAATGATTTCTGTGATCAATACATCCTTCGCTTCGCTCAAAATCTGAAAATATATAAGCATTTAAAATCAGATGAATCATTTTAAATAATTCTGTATTTTGTTTATTTGAAATTGTTCACCACATATGTTTACTTTTCTATTCACAAATGGTGAATTTTTTTCGTTATTTAACCTATCAGAATTTTTAAAATCATTATGATCCACAGTATTCACATTTATTTATTGGATTATGTGAAAATGATAAAAGTACAGTCAATGGAAAATTTGTTATAATGTTATTGTTTAATAATTATAATTGTATTACGCGGCGCGTACGCGCACGCACACACACATAATTGCTCTTTTATTTTTAGCGTTAGCATATTATCTGGTTTCGTGAATTTTAATTAGTTGTTTATTAATTATAATATTATTGGGAATTATATAGTCGTGTAAAGGCCAACGCTGGCTATCATTACTATCGTCGCGGAAATATTGTTGTGTGAAAACCGTCGTGTGTAAAAAACCATCTTACGTTATGTGACGCAGACGAATTTTAATTAATTATATTGTTTTTTTCTGTTATGTACCAGTTTTTCTTTGTTTCCTCTGTATGTACTATACCCATTTGTCTAAAATATTTGTGCTCTAATAGTCAAATTATTACATAGTTACTGTCGGCGCTAATAGCCTTCATAATAATACCATTGTATTATTACATTATTGTTACCATTTTTTTATATTTTTAATTATATTTATTTATGTTTAGGCGCTAATCGCCAAGCATTAATATAGTTTAAGGTGCCAATCACCATACATTTTATATATTTTTTTGGTGAATTTGATTTATTTTTTTTTTACTATTTTTCGATTTATTTATTGCTGTGCCAACGAGGCAATATTCAAATTATACATTATACCTTTGATTTTTTAGACATATTTTTTTTTAGTAGGTGATTTTTATAAAAGTATTTGAACTTGAGGTCCGATCTCAGGCAAATATTTTTTTTCGCTCTCAGCCCATACAATTATCATAATGATGTAATTCGTATTACTCTCCTTGAAGTATCATATTTCGACTATTTATGTAATTTATTATTAAGTATTAATTTATTTGTGTATTTTTATTTATGTAAGGATAAAAAATATTATTATTAAGAAAATGTAATTATAAGTATGCATGAAATGTTACATTTTGTTCTTTATAACTATTTAAATAAATTTTAATTATCTATTAGAAGATATTAATTCAGAGATATTATAACATGAATGACTCAATATCCTAACCTTCTAGGAAGCCTTAAGTACTATTGGTCAAAGAAACCTAAATAGTTGGGTAAAACTCAATATACACAGAGATACAATTAATAATCTAGTGATGGTAATTGATAAAATGAAGGAAAAACAAAACAAAATATTAAATCATTGTTTGAAAATAAAAAAGTGTATAATAATATATAAACATGTATTTAATATCTAACATAGTTATTAGTTATGTTTGTATATCTTTGAGTAATTGAGTCTACACTGTATAGTATTTATAAATGTATAAATATTTTATTGTAACCCCATTTAAATTTTTCATGAAAAAAAAGTGATTGTGCAACTGGTATAAAATATATACTTATATTAAATAATTAATTATAAAAATACTAAACTTCATTAAAAGTGAAAAAAAAACTAAATTCCTCTTAATTTTTATCAAGGAACAACTAATAGAATGAAATATTCGGAAAACAATAATATATATTTTAAATTATTATTCTTAACGTTGAACAAATCGTGAGATTTCAGCGGTCCGATATTTGGATGTTTCCTCTGTATATTATATATTCTGGAATATTCCGGCGGTGGCCATACATTACGTGCCGCATTGCGCGACTGCTCTAGAATATTCGCGGTCGCTTATCACAAATATATTAAATATGTATAGGTAAAGAAAAAATAATCATTGATAAAAAATGTAATTGATAATTTTATAACAAAATAGTTAAAAACTAATTTAATATATGTACTCGTATCACGCAGCGCATTCCCGAGCCGCGACGCGCCGACCAACCGACCTAGTGGACGCCCAGCTATTAATATTGTCGAAAATTATAAGCGTATATTATATTATTATATTAACATATCAACAAAATCGGTATTTAAAATTTTACCATTCAGTTTTAGATAAAATAAAATCGTATAATGTAATACGAATGTAATCTAATCATATATTATAATTATAATACGATTATTATCGTATCTACGAAATTATTCCATTCAATAATAGTTAATTAGCCTTTGGCCTTTAGACTTGGTATATACATATTATCGTTTAGAATATTATATAAATAATTAAGTACTAGGAACACATGTTTAAGTGCACAGTCGTAATTAACTACAATATTTTTACTCAAGTTTGATGAGTATAATATATTTATATTATATAAGAACAACGTTACACACTAGATTTTCATCGAAAAAATCACTATGCGAAAAATAATTATAATGGCTATAATTATAGTATTTGATGATATTTAAGGCATATAAATTTTATACTAGAACAACTTTATTTATGCCCCGACATATCCCACTTTTTAATATTTTGAATAGTTAAAAAGTTATTAATTTTTTTAAATTAGTGAAAATTAATTAAAAATAAAATATAATCTAGCATGTAATATGGATTATCATTGAGTATAAATACTATTTATTAACATATGGTATTATGTTATCTTTTCACATATTGATGCGCTATCAATAGTTTAGCCCTTCTGTTGAGTGGACAACAAATTTTGGTGACCGAGGCAATCCGATATTCGGATGTTTCTCTGTATATTTCGCATAATAAAATATTATGTATTATTAAAGCATTCCTCGAAATTTTTTAACTACCTATTGACAGAAGAAAATTAATACATCCAAAACTATATTATATTTTTATTCCCGATGTTGATGATCTTGTTGGCTTTTCGTTATTGACCGGCTGGATTGTAAAACCATATACATTAATCGTACCCTTGGACCCTTGGTCCTCCTAGCGCTTATTAATGATTAGTTTCATTGATATGGTCGCCGGCTATACTCGAGCACTCCACATCCTTGAAGTTGACACCGCACTTTTCACTATCCAAACCTATGCCAATATTTTGCAACTTATTTGCACCATTCTGCAACTTCAAAATTAAAATTTGCAACTTCATCCCTTTCCCGCAAAAGACGATTTTCGATTAAGGGTGTCAACTTTACGTAGCACCGCTAAGTTGCGCTATAGATTCCAATCTATTCCGATATTTTGCAACTTATTCGCACCAATTTTCAACGTCAAAATTAGAATTCGCAACTTCATCCTTTTCCACAATAACATATTTCAATTGACAGTGTATAATCGATTGAAATATAATATAATATAATATAATGATATTAAGATAATGTTTTAATTTTATATATTTATTATGTGTAAAATATGGGAGTTCAAATACAATAATCCCGATTTAATTAATTTAAAAAGTTCAATTAATTTTGATCAATTGAAATGTAGAATCTTTGTTATATTCATTTTTATTTGTATTAATAATATTCTTTAATCTATAATGATATAATTGTTGAATTATTATGTAGAAGTATATTATAAACTATTTTATGGATACACATTTTACGTTATGTTATTGTGCTGTCGATTTCACCACATTTATAAAATCAACTATTTGGTTTATTTGAGAAAAATATCATATACTATTTTTAAATTATCCTATTGCATCAATCAACATTCAAGAATATTGTTTATTTCGGTGTGCATCGATAGACGAGACACTTAGAGTAATATTATCACGTGTACATTAATTGTTTTAAAAATTAAAAGGGACCATAATAAGGTAATTTTCTTATAGTTATGTCTATTATATTCGGGTACTCTGGATGATAACTTATAAATTGCAATTTTAATATTTGTTAATATTTTGTAATAAATTACATCAATATAGTCTTAAATCTTAATCATTTATATTTTATTTGTGTGATATAATTAATAAATTAATTTATTGTTAGTATTATATTGAAAATTTTAGACTCTGCACGTAGTGAAATTTGTATTGGTTTTACAATATTCTAAAATAATTTAATTTTAGGTATTATATTTTTGTTTATGTAAATATTTTTGCAAAAACAATGTTGTTTATTTCTCTGGGAAATTCACATAGATATTTCTTTTTGGGAGAAGTATAACTACCAAAAAATTAAAAATCCAATTAATCAAGGTTTCCGTTTATTTTAAATTAAATATTTTGTAATCTACCGGCTTTTTTTCCTTGTGATATCACGATTTTCAAATACGTCCACTTATAAAATGTGTAGACTTGCGTAATTGTTTACAATACATAGATTTCCTGAACACTTTGTTCTCCATTTGCTCCACCCTATATCGTTTTAAATACATTAAATGTACAAAACAAATGTAATGTATGTAAAATTTATTAAAATTCTATTAATTTTTTTCTGAACAAAATATTAGATAAAATTAATTTATGTAGGGAAAATACAACATATATATTATTTATACGTTTGTATTTTATAAATATTTGTTAATCTAATAATGTTTTTTTTAGTTTAAGAGCGTCAAATACGTTCTGCATGGGGGCGAAAAATATTGTTATTCACAGCTCGAAATATGCTAATTGATATAGGTATCGTAATTATTAGTTTTATACTAATAACAGTTTTATACTCTATGATCAATATAGATCCAGTGGCGCAGTAACTATTTTCTTGTGGGGGGAGCAAAAATTTAAGGAAAATCATGATATATAATATATTAAAATAAAATACAAAAACTTATTGATTTTTGTAAAATAAGTTTAATTACTATTTCGTAGAATAAACTAATAGTCTTATTTACCTAATTTAATATTGGATATAAAATTAAATACACTTTTAATGTTTTACATTTTTTAATTTTATTTGTTTTACAACTTTCAAAATTAATTTTATTACATATTATATTATAAAAATATTAAAAATATTAAAAATGTAATTAAATATAAACTATAACTCTAAAATGTTTGAGTAATGAATAATAATTGTAAAACTATGATGACAAATTTTCAGGAGGGGGCAAAATTTTAATTTGCTCCCCGATATATTTTACGTGGGGGGGGTTAAATGCCCCCTCTGCCAACCAGCTTCGGCGCCACTGTTTAGATCTATGTCAATGATTACTCATTGGTTTATATATATTAATTTTATACACAATAATTTTTGTTATAATAAATGAAAAAAAACTATTTTGTATTGTTTCCAATTTAATTATTTAAAATCGATACGTATAATCTTTAGTAGTCTAGTCCCAATTTAGGTATCATATAATGACATAATTTACCTTTATATTGATGAGAATATTAATAAATATTTTAATGCGATTATTAAATACAAATTTATACACCATTATTCAACATCAAAAATACCCTGATCTTCAATAGATTACTTCCTTCAAAACTATCCGTACACAATATGCACTGACATTTTGTGCTTTGATCTACTATAATTAACTTGGATAATTTATACGTTGAATGTTTTGGATAAATGTAGTTTACTTACCGATTTTGTTTTATCGAGAATGTTTATATTCAATTTTTTTATGAGTTTGCAACACATTTGAGATATTTCATTATGTTAAGGTATCATAATATTCTATTTTATTCTCATATAAACATATCGTTAGTATACCTATGACCAACAAATAGTTTTGTAGATGAACAATCATTTTCTATTTTCAAAAAATCCTAGTAGCGTAAACATTAGCAATAATTGGTAAGTTGTATCCTTATTGTAGGTATAATATAATAAAATATTAAAATAATTATTTTATAATTTAAATTAATATCAAATTACAAATAATTGTTATATTTACAAAACGAATTGTTATATTCTTAGTTACATACTGTATTTATACATATTTATATTTATTATTCCATTCAATAATAGTTAATTAGCCTTTGGTCATGTTATAAACATATCATCGTTTAAAATATTATACAAATAATTAAGTACCAAGAACTCATGTTTAAATGCACAACCGTAGCTAACTACAATGTTTTTTATTCACGTTTGATGAGTATAATATATTTATATTATCGTTTAGAATATTATATAAATAATTAAGTATCAGGAACTTATGTTTAAGTACAGCCGTAGTTAACTACAATTTTTTTATTCAAGTTTGATGAGTATAATATATTTATATTATATAGGAACGATTTTACACACAATATTTACATCGAAAAAATTACTATGCGAAAAATAATTATAATGCCTATAATTATGGTATTTAATGGTATTTAAAGCATAAAAAATTTAGACCAGAACAACTTTATTTGTTCCCCCAACATATTCCACTTTTTAATATTTTGAATAGTTAAATTAATGTTTTTTAAATTGGGTTTTTATCTTTTTTATAATTATTTAACGATTAAAGTATTTGTGTTATCAATAAGCGGGAAAGTCGACTTCGGACGTTCCTCCCTCGTACCTTCATACTCGGAGAAATTAATGGTTTATTATTTTTAAGATATAAATTCATTGATATTGTATTCGAAAATACGATTCTGAGTGAAACTCAATACACATACTATAATATACTAATTTTTCATTCCAAAATTTTACCACGTATGTAAACCATCTATAAAATCATTAAAAAAAAATTCACTTCAAAATTGTATAAGTTATCATGAAAAATCTAAAACCAATTTCGTCAAAATTATGATTTTTGTGACATATTTGAGATATTTGATTTTATTGAGGTATCATAATATTCTATTTTATTCCCATATCAACTATTTGATTAAACAACAAAGTTTTATACAATTAGCGAAATTCAATATAATAAAATATATTATATTATACAACACCATTCTAAATATTACCACAAAAGTAAACGAACTATGAGATAACTCAATAAAATTTTCAAGTTTCTACGTTCAAAATTGCATTAGTTATCATGAATTAGAAAAAAATCAATGTAACGGAAACCATAATTGTGCTGATTTTCTGCCAATTTTTGATAGTTTTTCTTCTCCCAAGACAAAATTGTTAAGAAATTCGAAAAATGAGGTAAATAAAATACTAATTAGATACAATTTTCTATCAAAAACATATTCAATTCGTTGTAATCGGACCATTGTATCTACCTGAAATCGTGCTTTCAGACATAAAAAAAACATTATTTTAAAAACAATACATTTTTCGCTTCACTCAGAAACTAAAAAAGAAACAAATCATAAGTATTTAAAGTAGTAAGATTTTATTTTATTTTCTAGGGTATGGGATTCGTTAAAGTTGGTCGTAAACCTGTTTTAGATGCTGAATTTATATATAAAGTTTTGAAAGCAAATAAATGTGATATATTTATTGTTACGAATAGTTCTTTAAATCCATCTTCACAATAATATATAGAAAATTTTATCTGAACAACTTGATTATAAAATCACCAACAACTTTACACCTATCAGTTTATAATAATCGTTGTGAACACCAAAGTAATTTAAGATCATTATTAAATATTAATATACTTAACTAAAAAATATTGGAAAGTGATAATGATATAGATGAAATAGACTATAATAATTCAAACGAACAAACAAGTAATAATGGTGTAGTATCAACGAATGATAAATAAAAACTTTATTTGTTTCAAAAATTCCTTATAAAACGTTCCTAAAATTTAAACCAACAATTGTATTTTACAAACGTAAATATGGATTTAGAGCATATAATATTTTCAAAAATATTTATTTACGATTATTTTTTAAAAGTACATAAATTACCTTGTTATTTGATTTATAAAACCAATCGTGTAAATTTGAATAATAATGTTATTAAGTAACACATTAAATTATTATTATTAATAATAATAATATAATTATTATAATAATAGTAATTAATATTATTTAAATCATATATTTATCGAAACTGATATTTTTGTAGATGAACATCATTTTCCATTGTAAGAAAATTCTAGTAGCGTAAACATTAGCAATGATTGGTAGGTTGTATCTTTATTGTAGGTATAATATAATAAAAATTAAAATACTTATTTTATAATTTAAATTAATATCAAATTACAAATAATTGTTATATTTACAAAACGAATTGTTATATTTTCAGTTACATACTGTATGTCTATATGGAGCAGTGGCTTATAGATTTGATCTCATGTTGTTCATATCAAACGTGATGAAAACCACTGGGAGACGCATGACGACTTGCAAAAAAAAATCGATAAATTTACAAATACTAATAGTATCAGAGTAAATCACCATTTATGTATATGTTTAAAAAAATAGGAAAAAACATAGTCATAAAGTATTTAAAAAATATATATATTAAATAATAATTTTAAATTCAACATAAGAATTATTAATTCAATTCTATAATAGTAAAATGTAAAGAATTTCACAAACGTTTGGATTTTCCAAAGATTATTATTATAATTTTTTTTTTTAATTCATAAAATAAATCATAACAGTTATAAAAATTGTATTATTATTATAATAATAATAAACATATGATAATGAAATCAATAATGTTTAAAATATAAAATACATATATTTGGTATACGAATTATACATACAGGTATAGTGCAAACATATTGTTGTATTATAATAAGTTACAGATTTCATAAATATATTTTATTAATTATTCCTATACTAAATACCTATGTAGTGTTACGTTACATAGGTACATATATAATATGTATTATGTGTGCTATAGTATATAATACATATTATTGTAATAATAAGAATATAATATAATGATAGTAATATTTAGCTATTTTATAAAATCTAGATAATTATAAGGTTACCATGTTAATGCCATATTAGACGATAGGTCTGATCTTTTAAGATTTCAAACTCGTATTTGATTTTTGTGTTTTAAAAGCTTAAAATCACTATTTCAAGAATAAATAATGGTCCGATTACCACAAATAGAGAATGCTTTAGGTAAACAAATAAATCAATCTACTTGGTACTTTTCTAGCTACTTTTTGAAATGTTCAATTTTATTGCGTGAAAGGGAGGAAGTTACAAATTCTAATTTTTACGTTGCAAATTGGTGCAAATAAGTTGCAAAATATTAGCATATGTAATTCACAATATAATTTCCGTAGTATACATTATTAGATAATAGATTTTTCAATTTCGCAAAGTTTCGACATAATTTATTGCTTTAATATTTTGAATTTAAATATACAAATTTGTGAAAATATAAAAAGACAAAATTACTTATCCTTTATGTCAATCATAATTATATATACGTATATAATGATTTATATTTGAATAATTATTATTTATGTGTAACGCTCTGTTTTCAGAGTATTAAATTATACATTTTAGACGATTGCTAAATTATTATTAAACATAGACATTGGACTTTGTATTATTTTAATTAAACCGAATATACAAGTGTGTCATGGGTATATAAGGTATAACGATAATTTCCGTATTTTGGACAACGACGAAAATCGCGACTCGTATACGAAGAATCAATGGGTTTTTAACGGACTTCGGTCGATGTTTTACGGTCTAAACGACTGTTTAGCGTGTGTGTAGATTTATTGTCGGGACAATAGCAAGAATACTCTATTGCGGACACGCGTATTGTTTGAGCGTTCCAGTGTGAAAGACAGCGGAAAGGAACCGACGACGAAAAAAAGAATTGAAACACGGAATATACTATAAAATTCATAGAGAAAGTCATGAGAAGAAAAGTTTCTGTTGTCCGGATAGGGGAAGTGTTGGTGGTGGGTTGACCGGGAACAGATAAACGAAGACGTTCGCCGGAGGGGGGACTTTTCGACAGATAAAGAGGTCGTCAAGAATAAAAACTGGTCGCGTTAATACCGCGTTAATATTCGGTCTTACCTAAAAGACATATATTATTTATGTAATGTTATGTTTTGTCTTTTTGTCTCCGCCGAGTGGTATATACTACCATGTCTAAGAAAGTGATCTACTGTATGTTTTCGGTGACAGACGACGAGAATTTTGCTTTGTTGTGATAAGAACATCATAATATTATTATTAACCCTACGGCTTCTTTCCCTATATAGCCACCCGTCGTATTGATGTCGATAATTCTTTTTTAAAATCCCTCTTTAATGGGTTCCACTGACTCTTCTGATCTCCTATCTTTAATACCCTTCCGAGTTCTCCCACCCACAACACAAGAAATCACTATCTTTTCCAACTTCCCCATCGTCCTACCACATATGGACATAATGATCTTCTGCATAGAATGCTACGATGAATGAATTACTAACCTCGACCAACTTTTCTAATTTTTAATTTTAATTTATTATTGTTTATTGTATTATAACTGTATATATTGTAACATCAAATTGTATATATTTGATAAATCATACTGTGTATTATTAACTTTATTATTAATTTTATATTGCCTGTTTAGGCGTAAGAAAATAAAAATAAGAATAAAATATCATCATCATTATTATTATAAATGAAGGAACGAACGCACGATGGTAATAATATTTTATACGCGTACAGCGGTTGTTTTTATACAGTATATATATACCTATATATATTATTAATTTCATTACTTTACAGGAGTTCAAAGAAATCGATTATAGATATGGTATATAGATGGTAATATTATTTTTCAAATTTTTCAATTATTATTTAAATGTATTACATATAGGCAATATCGTTATAATATGTAGTAGTTTTTGGATAACGTATTTTTATGATAATATTTAAGTAAACACAGTGGTGTATTGCAGCTCATACGGCGTATACTCGTAACAATATTTGTATAAAAGTGCTATACGCAATATAAATAATAATTTTATAAGTATCACGGCCATACGGCCATAATTTTTTAAAAATTTATAAATTTGTTGTACATTTAATGACAATAAATGTATATGATTTTGGTATTAAGTGTATTTTATAACTCTACGACTTAAAATTAACAATTTTTAAAACAAAAATAATTCACATTTAATAAGGTATAGAGTTCTAGTTAAAATTTATTTATAGTTATTATGTATGATTTTTAAAGATAAAAACTAATTATTTGACTAAAAATTTTAAGAAAAAAATAATGTCATAATCATTTCAAGTATTTCTTTTCTTTTTTAATGTAATTTTGAAAATATGTCGCATACTCAAGACATTGTTTACCAATACATCCCTGAGTAAACAAAATTTAGAACTATATATATATAATATGTATTATTATTATGTATAATGTAATAGATATATTATCGTTGACAGGAACAATTAACATCCTATATAAAAAAAGAGAAGTTTTTAAGAAACACTTAAAAACTATTTTAAGAAAAAATACTTCTTAATATATAATATAGGAATAAATTATTTTAACTAGTGATTTATATAGAGAATGTGTATTAATTTTTGTTTTTTAATTGAAGCTAATGAATAATATAATATTAAATATAACTTTTGTATAAGATATATAATATAAGATTTTGGAATAAAATAGTATTTTTAAATTTTTAACACTAAGGATAGTATTATTGTTTAACTTATTATGTTAAAAGTAGGAATGTTGATATTTTAGGTGAATTAAATTCTAGATAAGTGAATAATATTACATGGTTTACTCATTTAAATTAAGTTGAATGAAGAAAACTATAAACGATTTAAATATATATTTAATATAATTTTGTACCAATTAACTTAGTTAAGTTAAAACAAAAATACAAAATACAAATAAAAATAAAAATACCTATTAACTCGAGTAAGGTTTATTTTATTTATAATTTGATTTAATTGAATTAACATGCATGAAAATTGTTGTTGAGTATTAACATAAAATATATCTATCCATATTAAACAAAACAATAAAACATTTTAAAATCTTAAATTTTCGTTGGAATTATTTTTACTTTTAAATATTAAATTAATTTAAAATAGCATTAACAATATTGTCAATATTCAAACGTAATAATATATTATTTTCGATTAATTTTTGATTCGATCTATATTATTCTTTTGTCGTCACTCGACAAATACAGCGATTACCAGGTAATTTATTTAGGTGCTTTAAAAAGATAAAAATAACAATTCTTTATTCTTTAATAAATAAAATAATCTATTAGTTATAAATTTATTTAATTTAATTTAATATTTATATTCATATTAGTAAACTTTTAATAAAAAATATTAATTATTTAAATAAAAAGTGGGATATACGTAATATTTTAATGTTCAATATCAATTTTAATACAATTAATAATATAAAACGGAAATTAAAATATGACATTGTCATTTTTAATAATGTTAAACCTTAAATAACATTACTATGCGATAAATAAATATACATAGTTTCACAGATTTATTTACTAATTAGTAACATCTCCATTAAAAATAATGATTTTTAGATGCAGTTTGAATCATTGAATGTATTAAAATTTTCATATAAATTTCACATAAATTTTTATTAAAAAGTTATTATTTAAATTTTTCGCAAAAACGTTGCAGTTAGTAAATATCTATATACAGTAGATCTGTGGTTAGATCTAGGTTAGGTAAATAATACTAAAATATAATATTTGTAATGAAAACTGTACAAGTTTATTCGTCCTTATATATTATATTTAATAATTTTATTATTATTATTATATTATAACATTTACAATCAATAATTTATAAAGGTAGAAAAAAAGTAAAAATAAATTTGAAATACAAAATAATGTATCCTATAATATAGTATTGTATTTTATTAAGGTAATATAGCATATTTTTATAGTAATTTTGACATATAAATTTAAAAATTAAGTGAAAACATAAGGAAAAAAAAAACAGGCTCCGGAGAGATTCGAACTCTCGATCTCCTGTTTACTAGACAGGCGCTTTAACCAACTAAGCCACGGCGCCTTCATATTCAAAGGATCAAATATTTTATTATTTAAGAATAAGTATCACTGTATATTATATTTTATATACTTAACTATTTTTTAAATGTAAATTAGTATTTGTTTTGAATTATATTTAATACAATACCATATTATAGCGTTCACAGTTCAAAACTCAATTAGTAATCAGGAAATAAAAAAATTTTAAATAACGGAAACTTTAATTTTGCTGATTTTTCATCATTTTTTGGTAGTTTTTTTCTTTCAATACTTTTGGGAAATTCAAAAAATGAGCTGAATAATGTATTAAGAAGATAAAATTTGATACGGAAGTACATCCTTTTTGTGATAATCGGACCATTATTTCTACCCGAAAAAATGTTTTCAGAAAAAAAAAATTATATAATTAATATCAATTATTATAATTAAAATATATGTCATATGATCTTTATGATTTGTATTACTTTTTTCCATTAATATAATGTAATAATAAGAATAAATAATATTTAATATATTAATAATTCAGTCATCGGAGTGGTTAGTGGTGGAATTTTTCTCATACACATTCAGTAGGTAGCTGGTATAAAGTACATTTACAGTTTATATTTTCATCTACATTTTAACCACTCTGTCTACTTACCTGTATTACCAGGGACCCATCAATACATGACGTAAGTTTGAGTGGATATGTTATTATATTATTTTTAGACGTTACCTATATATTTATTGTATATAAATACCATAAATCATACGTAAATTATATTTGTCTTGTCAATCGATTTACTACGTTGACGGCTTTACATTGATCACATATACCCCTAATCCACCTTACACTTGCTAAACGTTTTTTCCGTAAAATGATTAAATTTTTATGATTAAATTAAAAAAGACATAAAAAATACATTTCTTTCCCTTTTAATTCATACGAATATTAATGCTAAATTTAACAGTTTTAATAATTATAATTTATAATACATGTGTTTTATTCCAAATTAATAAATACTATACGATTTTATTATACCGTAGAAATACAGAAGTTTTGACAACATTATCTAAATTTTTACAGATAACCTGTTAACCAGTTGTTGATCAAATATTATGAATAGTATTTATACTAAATACCTCTCATGTATTATTTAAAATTATATCATTTTAATAATAATCATTTTGTTATTATTAATATTTTAATTGGGCATTAATCTACTATGTTAACCGCTGTATTTGCTCTAATTTAAAATATTTCCTCATGTAAATTTCACATAAATTTCATCATTATTACCTACATAATATTTATATAATTATTGGTAATCTTATGCATCAATTTAAAATCGTATAATACATTAATTATTATTGAATTTAATATTAAAAGATGTTATGGATTTATACGTCAAAATACTACAACTAGGTACATGCATTGGGTTAAATCAATTAGGAAATTTTTTAAATGCCTTCCTTTTATCCGTTATGAAAAACAGTGTCATATTTAGCAATTTATAAAGGAATAGGGGAGAAACCCCCTCACCTTTTATAATATAAAAAAATGAAATTAAATATGTTCTGTATTCGCTATAATGCCAAATCTAAAACAAAATTATATAAATAGCAATTTTTTTTTTATGGTCATGAGAGGGGGTTTTTACCCTTTCAACCACCCCCACATGTTCGATACCCCGTACATACGCCTCTGATGTAAAATAATATAACCAACTATTATAATCTCATAAATATAAATACATAATTATTGGAATTTCATGTTATAAAAGTGATAGAAATGTCACTAAAAACAAATATGGTAATTTTTATGTTAAATACGAAATAAAATATTTTATGCGTAAATATAAAATTTAACAAATCGTACTCAACTTATACTCAATATCCTCATACTAATATAATCTAATACATCTACTGTAGGTGTACAAAATGTGTTCTTATATAATAATACGCTATTTAGTTCAAACTAAATAATATTACAGTTTAAAATACAATATAATAGTTATTATTTTATTATGTGTAATATGCTGGTATTATTAAAAGTGTTGAATATCATTTTGTTGTTGTCTAAGAAGTATTAATTTGTTAAAATATTAGTCGAAAACAAAATTAAAATATACTATTTTCAGAATAATTAAAATACCTCGGTACCAAATTAGTAAATTGTATAATATTAAATTTCAACACTTGTTTTCATATTATGTGGGCACATGGCTATACCATATTACACATTATTAATTATTTGCTATTATAGTTATAATGTCCATTATATACTTATTGGTGTACAAGTGTTCAAAGAAAACAGGACTCATTAGAAATTATAAATAATTGCATAAAAACACCCATAATATTATAAAAACTAATACTACAATATACATTATATTATTATATTATTTTCCGATTATGATTTCAATTTTGAATATTGGTATTTTATATTATAATGATTAATGATTATGATTATAATCCAGATTTATTTCAATATTTTAGATACTATTATTAATATTATAGAAACTCGATTTGTACCAAATGAACTCTTATTTAAAGACATTTTACCCGTTAGATAGACAGAACCTGTGTACATGACGTTCTCTTAATACACATAATTGTTATTTATTTGTTTAGTTATTGACAATTATAAAGTCTCTTAAAAACATTCTTCTACATAAATATTTAATTTATCTTTCATCATTGAATAAATTATACGCTTAAATAATTGGTTTTTATATGTTTAATAAACTCTTCGAAATATTCAATTATAAATAATAATTAGTTGTAATGAACTGTTTTTATTTTTGTATAATTTTCAATAATCTACACATTGATAAACAAGAATTTGCAAAGCTGTTCAGCTGCTCCAATAGGATAATACTATAATGTTAAGAACAAATTTATTTGGTTCTTAAAATCATTTAATATAGGAATTTGTTATAATTTACATAGGTTAAAATAATAATAAATAATAATATAATAATAGTTACCAATATATGATAATTTGTATAAAATGCATGTACTTATACTATAAAATTAAAAAAAAATATATCTTTGTAAAAATAAAACATATCTGTATTTTATAATTGGTTCAACTTAGTTCAACAAAGTGTTTAGTTTAAATTTAAAATTTATAGCTAGTAGTTAGCTTAACAGTAGCGTATTTAGGATTTTGTCAAGGGGGGATATGGGATGGCAATATTTCATTGACCAAGATTAAGCCTCTCTATTCTCTCACCAACGTAAACAATGCGTGTTAGCATTGATTATATTATATACTAGTATATTGAATCAATGGTGTTAGGTTAGCAATTTCAATATTCTTATTTTCTTTAATTTCTTATTCTTATAGGTAATTATACAAAGTAATTTATTTTATATCAGTTTTCGAAAAATATCACTAAAAAATTTAAGTCAAATGAGGGTATCTACCCCCCTCCCCCACTCCATAAATACGCCACTGTATCTTAATATAATACACATATAACAATATATCTTAAATTATCAGTAAGTATAGATTACATAGTTTGTTACCTGAATAAAAAATAATATGGCAACCTAAATATTTATGTTAATTAATCGTATTTATTACATTCATAATATCAATTTATACAAAAATTTAATGTTTTTCTGTGATAAAAATTAATTTTAAATGTCAATCATTTTTACAAAACTAGTTAAGAGTGAAATTGCTTTTTAAAATATTAGTATTTTTAACACAATAAATTTAATAACATCATAAAAATAGGTAAAAACTTTATCTTATTATTCATAAATAACATTTAATCAGTCGTAAAACATTGAAATATTCTGTTGTTTACTAATGATGCTAAAGTATTTAAAAAAATAGATTCAATCCACAATTGCATTAATTTACAAGAAGATTTATTAAATATCAATAATTGGTGCAATTTAAATGAGCTCTGTTATAATATCAGCAAATGCAATGTATTAATATTCAATAATTAAAAAGTAGGAACGTCAATTTAGGATGTTTCTCTTTCGTCCCTTTAGTCCTCGGAGAAATTAGTGGTTTATTATAATTATTACGATTTGAATGCAATTATATTGCATTAGAAAATACGATTCTGAGCGAATCTCAATATATTAATATTTATTATACTGATAATCTATTCCAAGATTTTAACACGAGTGTAAATTACACATGTATATATTCAAAATAAATTTTAAATTCCTACGATTAAAATTCAAGGAGTTATCATTTCATGATAAAAATTGTCTGTCACGATTTTCCAAATAATTTGTAAATAGATTAAATAGTATATGATTACGTTTCTCCAAAAATTTGAAACCGTTAAATCAAAAATTGCGGGTAATATTAAACATTTTTAGGAATAATTCAAAGCTTTATATTTAGTCAAAAAATCAACTAATCCGTTCCAAAATTTTACTAAATGTAAATATTACCTATGTGAATACTCAAAAAAGTTTTCAAGTCCCCACGAACAAAACGCAATTAATAATCAAAAAATAAAAATATTTTAAATAACGGAAACCATAATTTTGCCAATTTTCTGCTTCTCGAGGAAACAATTTTAAGAAATTCAAAAAATAAAGTACCAACTATTTGAAATTTGGTATGGAGAAGGTACTCTATTAGTGGTAATCTGACCATTATTTCTACTCAAAAAATGTTTTCATACATCAGATAAAAAAAAATAATAAAAAGCCTATAAAAAAATTTGCCTGTCATGATTTTCAAAAATTTTGTAAAAATATTGAGTATTATATTATATGGCTTCTATAAAATTTTCAAATCGATAAACAAAAAATTGTAGGTAATAGTAATTTTTTTGGAAAAAAATTCAAAGCTCTATATTTACCCAAAAAATCAACCAATCCGTTCCAAAATCTTACTCAATGTAAATATTACCTATGTGAGTACATAAAACAATTTTCAAGTCTCTACGATCAAAACTCAATTAGTTATCACGGAAATAAAAATAAAAAATTACAGAAATCGTAATTTTGCCGATTTTTTGGTAGTTTTTCTTTTCCTAGGGATAAACTTTAGAGAAATTCGAAAAATGAGCCAAAAAATACCAAGATGATACGATTTGCTACTGAAAGTATATCCTACTTGTGATAATCGGACAATTATTTCTACCCAATAAAATGTTTTCATACATAAAATAAAAATTTTTTTTTTAAAATAAACACCTTTGTAGAAACAATACATTACTATTATATTACTCAGAATCTAAAAATATAGTATTAATTATGATTATAAATTAAATAATACTTCTATAGTATCAGTTGATTCATTTGTCGAGTTAGATATTACTTTTGACTCTTATCTATGGTTCAACAGTCATATTGAAAAAATAACAAATAAAGTATTCTTAAATTTTGGTTTCATATCACAAATATATCAATATAATTTTATATTTTGCATTTATAAGATCAAAATTAGAATATGGCTCTTTTATTTGGCACTCTGATAAAATTTGTACAACTTAAAATCTTGAAGCACAGTCCAAAACTGCTTTCACTGTTATCTCTCTTTCAAACTCAATGTAAAACGTCAACAACATAACGAATACAATGGTTTACTAATTTACTTTAATTTAATTTATTTAATCTAGAATAATTAAATAAAAGAAGAGATTACCTTCACTATGTATTTTTAAAAAAAAATATTAAACAATTCCATAGACTGTCCGTTTTTGTTGTAACATTAAAATTTCAAATTCAATTAATTTTAATTGTATATAAAGTATGATTTAAAATTATGTTATTATATGTTTATATTAACTATTATACTTATATAAATTGAATTTTAATATCAATCACTAGTATCAGTTTTTAATGTAAATCTTATAAATTGTATTTATATAAAGATTATCTTGTAAATGGAGCTTTTCCGTAAATAAAGAAAAATAAATATAATTTAACTAAATATATTAAGCTAAACTGTATAACTGATTATATGGTGATAAATTTATAAATAATGTTCTACTTAAGAGTAATGATTTCTAAATTATACAATTTTCAGCGATATTGAGGATATTACTTATTTTAAACAAATGTCAACTTCATAATTCACTAATCAACACAGGTGTAATATTTGAAATTATTCTATTTTAAAAAAATATAGTTGTCATTGTGTTATATACATTTAGCATAATATTAAAATATGTACCTGTAGGTCTAACACAATAACATTACAGTCATATTAAAAACATTTATATAAAACTAAACATTTAAATAAATAAAATTATTCTTTAATTCAATATAAAAGATATAAACAAATATTTTTAAGCACCAGTTATGATAAAATAAATTAAAAACCTGTTTATAGCTTTTAAATTAACTATTTAAAAAAGATGTTTATAATATAAATAATTATGGAAGGAAAGAATGGGCAGAAGTAGATAAATGAAATAAAAAGTAATATGAAAATAGTTGATAGAAGATTGAGATCTATGGAAATATAGAATCATGGTAGACGACCACATGTCGTTGGAAATGAAAGGCAAAATAGAAGAGAAAAATAAATCAAATATCATAAAAATAACACCCACATCTTAAATTATGATAAACAAACAAAAAATGACTCAACCACTTGATAAATAATCAATTTAGAAGGGCAAAAGATCAAAATCGTCACTAACTGGTACTATTGGAACATGCTCTTCATCAATATTGATCTTAACACTGTAAGTGGACAATGGCAATTCTTTCAGTTTCCACTCCCAATACATTTTCTGTAGAGCATGTAAACTGTCTGCTTCATTGTGATGTCTAAATAACATGGATTCCTTTAAAAAAAATAAAATATTTTATTAATGTAATTCCTGATTATAATTTATGTTATTATTTACTTTAATGTTTTCCCACTTGTCATCTAATTCTTGTAACCATGACAAAAATATACGACCATTATATTTATGTTGTCTATTCTCATATGCCAAATGATTTGAGTCCTTAATGTGACACAATTCTTCATCATTTAGTATAGTGCATACAGAAAATGGAAACTGCTGATTAGCCAATGCACGTGCTGCACGGCCATGGACTCTGAGAATTTCTTGTTCAACACTCAAAACCAGTTTTTCTTTTTCTACAATATGCTAAAATAAAGAAAAAGTTATAATTTTAACAAGACACCAAATCGTTCGAATTCATAAAATAATCTACTTTTAATTATGGGTGGGCCGATCCTAGAACCGGTACTTGGTATCAGCCGATATTAGAGATATCGGTTTTTTTTTCAAAACCAATATTTGAACCGATATCGAAAAAAAGACCACTAGTACATACAATATTATTATCAATAACATCACAAAATATGGGTAGTAAAAACTAAAAATAGTGTATTAATGATAAGGCAACAAATGACACAAGACCACAGTCACAGTTAAATATTTTATTATGAATAATATTATTTATTTTAGGCATTTTAGGTAATATTGTTATCACTTATCTCTACAGTCGACATTCGTTTATAGATAATATGTACTCGTTACAACATAGATTTAAATTCTAGTCATTGCTTTTTTTTTTTGTTAAGTGTAAAACTGTTATAGTGAAATACAATCAATTTACCTAATGTTATAGTTCATAAATGTTAAATTTAATTTTGTTATAATCTTTATTCTTTATCATCATGTCTTTATTCTTAATAATTATTAATAATTGATGAACTAATACTACTAAGTAATGAGTACTGAGTTTTAATGTTTTATTGAGTGTCGGCATATGGAATTGGTTAATGGTTTTTGGTCAAAAAAGTTAATTTTTTAATAGATCGGTTCCATATATCGGAAGATCGGGTATCGTTAAAACGTGGTATCGGCCCATCCTTACTTTCAATAGTAAATACTATCTAGTCTACTTTCTGTACAGGCAATCCTATACATGATATTACTATTATAAAAATGCGTTATTACTATTAAAACTAAATTATTTTGTGGATCTGGTTTTATATTAATATATTATTATCATACACAAATGCTTTTTTTATGGTTTTAAAAATACCTGTATACCAAGTTTTTGCCTTTCCTTCTCTTGTTCAACAAATAATTGTTTTAACTGTTCATGTAGATTAGCTGGTGGTGGTGCTAGTAAATGTACTACAGAGCTATTTGAATTATTTGCTAAAATATAGGTACGTCTGTTCAGAAGATAGTCTTTAAAGCCAGATGGTGGTTTTGGATGCACAGCAAATAATTTCTTGCGTTTATCATCAATCTAATAGAAAAAATACAATTTGCAATAGAAAAAGAATATATTATAATTATATTAAATTTACTTGTTTTTTTAAAATGAATAGCAATTGATAATCGTTATAAATAATTTCATTTTTATCACGTGGATTGTAAAGCCCAATTCCAATATAATCCTTAAAGTAGTGTTCAGACCATTTATTTATTAACTGACGAATTGTAGACAATGATTTAGGTGATTCAGATGTTGAAGTAGATTCAGTATCAGCAGCTGAGTCAATTGTTTGCGTATCATCTCTAGTTTGTGCTGGATGAGCAGTCATTGACAGATTAGTAATTTCTGATTCAGTTGTTATGGTAGTCGATGAAGTAGTTAGTTGCAATAGTTCAAGGACAACTGGAGAAGTATGATTACTACTGTTTTCACATCTATAAGATCGTAATGTTCCAGGTTGTGTAGACAGATTTTTGTCTATATTAACAGTAGAAGAATTTGCAATCTGTTGAGACTTTGGAGAATTAGGCTTACTAGAAGGTGCTGACAATTCTACAGGAGATATTACATAAGGCAATGCTATATTACCGTTTTTGCTATTTGTAGACATATCATCATCAGTAATCGGTATTACAATTTTTAAAGGAGGTACTTTAGGGTTGTCTTCAGATAATTCAAGTCCAAAGTCTTCCAACTTGTCTCCATCGTTATCCAGTTTTGGACTATTAGATTTATCTAGAAAAAAAAAAACATTAATTTTTATAGGTACATTTTATGTATTAAACATATATAGACACTATACACATTTATTAATATATAGGACACTAAAATATAGAATATTATGAATTACCTAATAATTTTTTGGAAACAATATTTTAAATATATTTTTAATAACAATATTCAAATGTTTATATATAAATATATATATACAGTAGAAACCGTTTAAGATGCTCTCACTCAAAACGACTTTCCGCTTAATATGCTCAATACACGAATCCTTTTATTTTGATAACGTTTTACATGTAAATAACTCCAAATAAGACGCTATAAACATTAATGCTCCCATAATAATTCTTTAAATATGTAACTTATAATAGGTTAGATTAAATTAGAAAGCAATTAGAGCAATTATTATAAATGTTTATACAAATTACTTTTCAATAGTAATGAACAAAATGGGGGGGGGGGGGCACGGAATCAAAAATGTGTATGTTTGAAAATAAGGGCCACCCTAAATAATATATTTATTAGGTTTCATCAAATATTAATAACATATTAAAGGATAAAAACAATTTAAACAAAAAAGCATACCAAGTTTATATAACAATTAATTTAAAGTAATTTTACTAAAACTAAAAAAATTACCTTTATAACTTTGTCTATGTTTTTTTGGTTTAAATTCATCTTCCACTAATGGTCGCTTTAAACAATTTGTTTCATTTGATGAGTTATGTACAGTATCAGTTGTACTGGCATTTTTAAATTCTGTTTCTTTAGAAGTACCAGCAGATGCATTTTCTGGTGAATCAATTAATGCTTTTGATAGTAACTGAGATATAGATTGTGATGTTTCTGGCTTTTCTTCAATTTCAACTGGTTGTCTATTGATTACAAAACAAATTTACAAAAATCTAAATTTTTTAATGATTATTTAATGTCATTGGGTATCACTTACAAATTGTTTGTTATGTCAGTGTTCTGTTCCTCATATACGTTCGTATTCTTCTCAACATCTAGATGAGCAGACAAATCCTTATTCTGGTTATTACCTGTATTGGTATATTGTAATACCATTTTAGGCGATACATTAGACTGTGGTTTGTCAATGTCTGAAACATCTATAATAAAATGAAAAACAAAGATTAATTTTTAATAATGTAGTAATAATTTAATATATTTATTTATAATTTCAAGTAATTATTGCATCAATTTGCATAAACTAGGGTTCAATAAAATAAATAATATAATTATTGTGATATTATTAAATCATAAATTTACATTTATAAATATGTAATCAGTACTTATTTATTATATCCAATCTCCAATAATATTGTGATTATTGAAATTTGCTTACCCAAATTCGAATTATTCGCCGCATCGTCGATTAATGAAGAATTGTTTTCTGACATTCTAGGTTCATTATCGGATACCGTGAAAGACACACCAACTACGTCGTCGTGATTGTTTTTGTTGTCGCTAGAGCCGTTCTCGTCATTGTCATCCATAACCGTTTCGTCTGCACCGTTGTGTTTCGAGTCTGACATTTTGTCTGCGCGTGTATAAAAACAATCTGATCACGGCCTAATGACAATAACAATCATTTTATTATATTTAAACCGTATAACAATGAGATCGGTGATATCCGATTGGTCTTAATAACATAATATTATAAAGAATACAGTTGTACGAGTTAATCCGAATTCATTTAATATTGGAAATCGACACGAACAAATACAATACGTATGTAAAACACGAATGTGAACAATACATTGTACAATGTCAATAATACCATAAGCGTACCGGTTGCGTCTGGCGTCTGCGATTACAGTACTACAAACAAGGTAAACGGCCTGTCATGGTTTAGTGTGCGCTGTTGTCGGATAATTCTTCGTTTCTTATTAATTCTCGCCCGTAATAATATCTTATTAAACAGTAAATACAATATTATAAATTAAAGTAATAAAAAAGACGACGGAATACTGAAATCAACCGAGAAATACTTTTTTAACGCTAACCGTTATTAAAGATCATGACCGGTTAAATACGCTAAAAAGTTTCTTTCGTACATTACCGACTCCCGTAACCATGGTCTTAGAAGATTAAATATCTGCTAAGACCATGCCCGTAACTCACCGTTCCACTGTACGGAATTTAGTAATAATACTAAACTTTAAATATTAAAACTTCTTAATTATCTGTGATTATTTATTATCTCTTCTATTATCTATGACCACGAATTAAGATACTATTTTAATTCGTGATATATACCACGGTTGTAGATAGAATCATACTATCTATAACCGTGATAAATACCAATCTCCATATATATATTTGTTATTATAATTTTGTTCACAAATGTTATCACGGATTTTTCAACTGTGCGACGAACACAACCGTGGTTCTATCAACAACCGTGGCGCTTACTACAGTACTACGTAACATTTATGTGTTGATAATGGAGAAAGTACTCAAACCGTCGAGTATTCGAAATACCATATAATTTTAAAATTTTAATAAATAAAACCATAATGAAAATTACATTATGTCCTTATGCGATATAAAGATAATTTAAGATGATCGGATTTGATAATTTATTCTGTGTGTATGCTAGTTGTAAAATATTAGTGTACCACAACAGAAACTCGAGTACAATATTTACGATTTACCTAGATGTTAAAAAATATGTTCAAATGTTCCAGGACGAATGTTTCCTAACTACTATCGTAAACTCGTAGAAAAATATATTATACGCTTTTTTAAATGTTGAGTATATCCTATTATCCGCGTAATGACTCTAATTTCTAAAACCTCAGAAATATCTATTAATGAATCGGGGCATACACTAAATTGATTTTTGATAAAGTGAATTTTTATTTTTATGGGAAATTAGTTTATTAAAACAATCATGCAGTTTCTAATTTCAAGATGAAGTGTACGCAAAAACAAAAAGCACAGTTCTAAAATTTAAAACGATTGTAATTAAAATAAGCCTTTAAAGGTCGTTGATTATCGACCATTGGACAAGTGTGATGCAGTATAATATAAATTATAGGTATTTGTTAGTATTTTATAGTATTATATTATTATAGTATAAATTTTAACAATTTACAATTATTTATCTATAATAGTTATATTATCGTAAATTGTACTTTACTCACTAAGCGATAGATAATATTACCCGATTAATATACAAAATAAACCTTTTTTTAAATACTTTTACTTTATCCACTATGTATGGATAGTGATCATACTATAAAATGTAATGTATATATTTTTTATAACATATATATATATAATAAATAATAACCATGTAGATATTTTCAAGTAATATACCGGTACAGATATTGAGATATAGAACTTGCACACAAATTAAACTATTATCAATAATTTGATCGATAGCAAGGTGATACCTAGGTATATTTTCATATTAATATAGAATAAAACAATATTATTAACATTATTATAAAAATTTACATATGTAGACCAATGTTTAAAATTTCATTAGTCATCATGAAAAATTTTAAATCAATTTTATCAAAATTACGATTTAACGATCCGTGAATTTTGCCGTTCTCCGTTATTTTTGGGCAGTTTTTCTTCTCCCAAGAAAAAACTTTTGAGAAATTGGAAAAATGAGCTAAATAAAGTACCAAGTAGATAAAATTTTTTAATTATTTTTATTCAAAAAAATATTTTCAGACACATAAAAAAACATCTTTCTAAAACCAATACATTCCTCCCTTCGCTCAGAATCTAAAATGAAGAATATGTTAGAAATAATCTACCTCAACATTGTGTAATTTATCTTACACACTAACAATTAGTTAATGACTTGTAATACTAATGCAAGGAAAATATTTAAAGTTGACTACATAACTACCACATATTCAGAGAAGCATTCTCCATTTGAAAATATTTTATTGCTATTAATAAACTATCTTGAAATGATGTGCTTATGTTGTCTTCAGTTTTACAAAAACTATGTATATTAATGTCTAACATACAAACTAAGGCATTATCATAGACATATTTAATATGAGGTAATTTTTTAATATCCCAAAAGAGCCTTATTTCCAAAATAATCTAGTTTTGGCATTTATAGCATTTAACAAATCCATTTAAATTTGCCAAATAATTAAAACAATAATTAGTACAAAATACAATATATTTATATAATTGGAGGGTAAAATACATATTTAAGATCTCATATACAATCAAACAAAATATTGATAAAAGTTGTATTTATAATAATTTAAATATTAAACATTTATATTTATATTTATATTTTTTTATATAATTATTATTATAGATTATACAATGAACAAATTTTGTATACTTATATGCCACTTATAAGTACTTAAATTTTAATTTGGCAATTTTTAAATAATTACATACATAGGTATTATATAGATATTTTCAACATTTTTTAAATAAATAAAAAAAGCAAACTTCTTTTAATACTTCAGTCAGTTTTTTTATTTATAAATAAACCAAATACAAGTACAATGCTAATACCAATTTAAATAATAAAAAATAATAATTTATTTATGCAGGTCTATACAAATATTTTAAATTTTATTAATACAGAATATTTGATAACTGTAATACAATATTTTTTAATTAGACATTTAGTATACTATTTGAAATACATTAGTTCAATTCATATTTTACATTATAATTTAAGTTGTATATTTAATATTAATTGTTGTAGTTATACAAATAATAGTAAACAATATAATGAGCAATTTTTAAAAATTATAAAATGTTTTCTTTAATATCTATTTTACATGCTACTCAATTAATTACATACATACAAATTTATAATACTACATATAATATTCATAGTATCATTAAAAGAATTTAAAGAGTTAAAATAGTATTTTAATATTAGTATTTTAAGGTTAATTATATTGTTGAATAATAGAAGTAATCTTATAATATATTTTTTAGAAGTTATTATAGTACTAAGCTTTTTAATTCAAAATTTCAAAAAGCATTTAATCAGTAGGACATTTATTTTAATTGTCAAATAGGTATATGTTGCTTACAGTTTATTACTTTGAACCTTATACTTTAAATACATCATGTCTTTAAAGAAACATAAATTAATATATAAATCTACATATTGATCAATTCATACATGTTTATTGTAATATTCAATGATACTAATGATAAAAAAAAAAAAAAAAAAACAAGTAGGTGATTAGGTATAAATTGTAAAATAATAAATGAATACAAAAAACTTATCTTAAAATATTTTACAAAAAATTAGAACTATATAATACAATTGTATACTAATTCACTTGGTTTTATTAAGTATAATCAAACAGTCCTTGTATAAATATAATTACATAGTGTTAGTTTATCCATATATATTATTATGATTTAATATTCAAAAGTGACATTGTATTTCCACATTCAGTGAATAAGCAAATGATGAATTATTGTCATTGTAAAATGATATGTTATGTAATACTAAATTTAATTAGACCTTAATGTCTAAATATTTCTTACATTTTCCTGTTTGAATTTAAGATGTTCATGATAAAATTAAAATATATTATAAAAACTATTTTACATAATTAAATAGAAAAACATTAAATTATAAATATGTGTAAAATATAAAAAAAATATTAACTTAATATATATTTATAAAATAATGTACACAAATTAGTTATAATTTAAAAATTATATAAAATAAAAATTAATTCGGTAAATATTAAGTCCCTAAATATCATTTCAGTTAAATTAACAATTAAATATAGTTGATGTTTAATGAATCACAATTTCTTTTATATATAAAACAACTAAATATTTTATATTTTAACACTTGATAACAATTTAACTATAGCAAAAGTATATAATTTCAACAATAAATAATATTTAAATAATTTTTTAAAAATATGTTAGTATGTACTTTAGTTCTAAATATATTATATTATATATATTATAAATATATAAATTATGTTATTCAATATATTAAGAAAATAATTTTTTATTTATATAGATTTTTTTCTTTATCATGTTTATAAAGTTACATAATAATTTATTAATCATATATAATAGTATAAATCTGGTTTTGTGATATATTATTCTTATACCAAATATTAAAAAATTGTTTTAAAAAAAAATGATTTTAAAATAAAAAACATAATTTCAGTTTTTAATAAAAATACACTAGAAATAAATAAAAATAAAAAAAACTATTTTTTATTTTCATAAATCTAGCAATCTTTTTGAAAGACATTTGTTATGCATTCATTGCAATGTAAAAAATTTGCTCATTTTTAAAAATGCCCAAGGTATTTTGGTTAATTTGGATAATCGATAATATATTATAAATAAATTATTATATAATTATATGAATATATAAAACAAGTGTTATAAATGTATAAATTAATAACATTTATTATATACAAATTATTATTACATGTTGTACTATTTTGTCATTTTAGTGTACCTACATAGTTATTATTTGAATTTTTTTTTTTTTTTATTAAAAATACTTAAATACAATTTTTTCATATTCAATGATTAGACTCAAAATAATGTTATACCTATTGCACGCATGAGAATAGTATACACAATTGAAATGATAATATAAAACTAAATAGCAAACAAAAATTTATGAGAGTAGAATTGTGCGCATTAAATCTAAATTAGATAAATATTAAGTATATAAATAACAGTCAACATTTTTATAATGGTTAAGTTATCTTTCAGGTATTTCTTAACATTTTCAGGTAGGTATCTATTTTATTACATTAAGCTAAATTAATTATTAATGTTATTATAATTAATTAATAATTATTAATAAAAGCCGCTGACAAATGTACATCAAAATGCTACAATAGTACTTATAACCAGTGCTTGAATTGGGGGGACATGGAGAGACAGAGTACAAAAAAACTAAAACTCAACGGGGGTTAGGTTAAATTCAATCATTTTACTACTTTTTCCCAAGGCTCATAGTCCTTTTATTTTTCTAATTCAAGCACTATTTATTACATGCAATAATAAATAATAATAAATGGTATTTATTTATAAATTTATAACACTTTTCATTTTTGTTTTATATACCTAATATAATTTTTTATTTATATAATAATTTATATATTTTTATCAATTATCCAAATTGCACAAAGTACCCTGGGTATTCCATAGGATGCTCAGATTTACTATATTACCCGTAACATATATAAATATAAATTTTAATTCACAAAAATAATATTTTTTTAGTTTTTATATACCCAAACAAACAAATTTATTTTATAATTTGCAAAATTTCTAGTCTATATTGTTATTTCAATAAATAACAACAATTATACATCTTGTAATATTTTAAAATTTCTTTCATTGCAATTTTAACTTAT
Source organism: Eriosoma lanigerum (assembly GCA_013282895.1). Lineage (NCBI taxonomy): Eukaryota > Metazoa > Arthropoda > Insecta > Hemiptera > Aphididae > Eriosoma > Eriosoma lanigerum. The sequence continues at coordinate 21,293,242 of CM023362.1, read as the reverse complement.
TTTTAGTACAATTAAATCCAGTCTTTAGTCATAAATAACAGTATTAAAAACAAGGCCTTAAAAGTTAAAAGTTAAATATAACAACTGGTGACAACAGTGGGATACATAATTTAAAAAATTAATATGAAGCTACTGTTAATTAAATTAAATTAATACTTAAAAAATATTCAAAAGTTTCATTCCACAATTAAATTCGACTATACATAAAATTTTGAGTTTTTCATTTTAAAAAAGTACCCACTATTAAATACAGATTAATACAAGGAAACAAGCAAGTATCAAACAATATCTATAATTAAGGGCAATATTTACACAATTATATATGTGTACAAGTTATTAATTACACAGTACGTACCAAAATTATATAACACAAATGACAACTCACAAAATAGGATTTCAATTGATCAAAATTGTTTTATAATATTTTAATAATTTATCCAAAATATACATAGTTTCAGCATTTGAAAGAAATTTTTTCATATCTGAAAAATTACAAATACAATAAATACTAAATTTTCTTATTGGTATTCTAAAAATACAAGTTTAATAATTTTAAATTAATCTTACTATATATTTGAAGTCTTCATTTCTTTATAGTTGTTGATATTGTAACGTTAATTTCCAAATTATTATTAACTGAAAAACGAAGTGCTGTTTCCTTATCAAATTTCAAATGATCATAGTTTAAAATTGGATTTAATTTTTGTTTAAATAAGCTACATGGTGTTGATTTCCATGATAGATGTCTTTTTTGACTGTTAAGTTCAAGTTTATAAGTAAAATTTTTACATAGATCGTTTAAACCAAGAAACTGAACGTAAGCAATATATTTTTCAGGTTCATTATTATTGACTAGCTTACTAAGTATCAGCATAAAATACTGACCGAAACAAAATTGAATCATATGCCAATGTACTATACCCGGAACGGATATATTCGTGGCTAAAAATGTGGCATTTTCTGCTTCCAAAATTGAGATCGACTTATGGTCATCCTTTAAATGATCCATAAGTAGTGACAAAATACCATTCCATTTGCATGAGGGATCCATACTCGGACAATTCAACGTATGATATTCACATTCCATTTCATGTTTGATTTTTTCGGTGCCCAACAACGATGCAGTACAACCGAATAATGAATACTTACATTGAAAAAAAATTTTTGAAGCTACTGTTTCCATGGTTATATTTCTTATGTAGCCTAGTGGACAATCGCATGTTGGACACTCATTGTATTGTTCTTGACATTCTTTACAAATCAAGTGACCTTGTTCACATTGTAATATTGGTGTTCCGATGAACGAAAGACAATTCGGACAGTTAAATAAAGACAAGAAATATGCATGACTATACCCATTTTTTGTGACCATCGGTTCCACTTTGGCAATTTTATTATTGGTTGACGATTGTGATTCATCGTCGTCTTGTGATTCATCGTGTCCATTTATCATTTTTCTTGTGCAATTACTATATTATCCGATAGTAGTTGGTTCTCGGGACTCTGACACACTTTTATTGAAAATAACGTGAAGAAAACAAATAAATATTGCAAAAATGCTAAATTACTTTTTACTAGGCTGTTGTAACTACAGAACACATAATTATATTAAACTATAAGCACGACGTAACGACTGTATAGCGAGCAAAACAACCATGAGACAATTTACATGACAAGAAACACCACTGTTATGGATAGTTTAATGAAAAGGGATTCCGGCCGAGACGTTTAAATGATTTTCTTCCATAACTATAATATGAGATTTATATTTTATAGTAGACGAAGACGCCATACGCGGGTGTTCATATGCCGGACGTTATCTCGATGTTAACAGCACGGTTATAGATATGGTTCTTACAACAACCGTGGTTAACAGCAACACGGTATCATTTTATTGTTGTCTTACGTTATCATTTATTTGCATTTTATTTTGATCGGTAGGCGGAGAGTGATAGGACAATGGTATCTAATTCATAATCATTCATAGAAATTGTTATCTTATTTCTCATTTTTTTCAGTTTAATTTCTTACGTACTAATTTCTCTTTATTTAATTGGAATTTCTATATAATAATATTGTCAAAAATTAAATTCAATATAAATTGTTTTGTTCAGGAAGTGAGAATAAGTTTTATATAAATTATGTTCACATTTGAATTCTTCACTTTTCTTTTTTTCATAGCATTACGGTAAAGTTTGTTAAGATTTCATTTGTGTAGATAACCTTTTCAAAAAGAAAGTAGAAAATATATGAGGCAAAAATAGGGAAACATTTCAATTGAAGAGAAAGAATGTTACTTATGACTGCTATACTGTTGTTGAATTAAACAAATCTAGGTAGGTATTTAATTTTCGTCAATCTATTACAAATGAAATGAAGATACTATGATTTTAATAATGGTATTATTATAACGTCTTCGATTTGTCGATTTGTCGATTTTATTGTTTTTAGATTTCATAAATACTCAAACACTCATTTTGTTGCGTACATCACTGGTACTATATTATTTTTATTAAATCGAATTAGAAAATTACGATTTGAGTGTTATTTTAAAATATATAATAAAAAATATTACAATGTTTTTATTGCATGAATAGAAAAATAATATTCCATAGAAAACTAATTTTTTCACTTACAACTTTAAAAATTTTAATCAAGCTACAGCGTACTATGAAAAAAGTCTCATTGTATTTCCGTAATGTAACAGTTGAAATCATACATTTGTATTTTATAGTTTTATATTTTAAAAATAATGGCTATGTTAAATGTTGAGATATTAAAAATAAGTATTTATAAAATTAAAATTAATGTTGTAAAGATTGCTATTTAAAATTATAAATTATTATGTAGGTACTTATTGTCGTTTTTATGTTAAATAAATCTATATAGGTTTTTATAAATTATTTAAAATTATTCTTTCATTTCTCTGCTCTGGTATGTAATAGATTATATTTACTATATATTATTTGCATTTTCAAGTTAGATTCTTTTATCGCCTAATTATAATTTATGTAAATTTGTATTAAATGTAATATAATTTAAAAACAATACATAACACAGCTGTCAAGGAGATAACAATAATAAAATAATAACCTTTTTATATAATTTTATAACAACTCAAATAGATGTATATTTATGTAATACCTATAACTCAACAATTAAAATTAAGAAATAGATGAAAATACAAAATGTATGTTAAATTACTATTATAAATATATGGAACAAATTGGTCCATAAAATCATTTTGAAATTACAAATGAATGTGGAGAAAAATAAAATAAAATATTAAAGAATTTGGTTATTCATTTACAGAAATTCAAATTGAAAAAAACATACAAATATGTACCGAAAAGAAATAGATCAATGACAAAAAATAACAATATTTCTGAAACTTCAAAACACAGCATTGGATGATTCCCTTAAACCAAAAATTCATTTAAGTATGTTAAATTGCATTTATTTTAATGTACTATTACTTTACATTTTATGTATTGTTTTTTAGTTGTTAAAAATGTTTATTATTTTGTAATTTGTAAAACTATGTTTATTAACTAAATGTGTATAATCGTTATATGTTTATATTGAGTGTTATGTAGCACTTAGTAATTTACTAAAAACATAAATAAAATATTACATTTTTATTCACATTATATATACAATTTCAATTTTGTAGGCTGTAAAAAACTATACAGTTGATACATAATATTACTAAGAAATATATCTAAATGAAGAAAATTATAAGCTTTTAATAAATATACTGTAGAATTATGATAATACTAGTTTTCACTCTTTAAATATTGTTAAAATGTTCATATAATTAATGTGTTTATAACTTAAGTAATTTAAAGTTTTAAATAAAAAAGTTATTTTTAAATTTTAGTAATGTATCTTAGTTAAATTTAAAAAGTAATTTACCCAGCATTATTTATTATTAATAATATTAATAATACTATTATGTTTAGGAACAATTAATACTGATTTCAAAAGGATTTTTGAAGATGATTGGATAATACAAAGAGGAGAGGAGTTGCATATTACAAAGAAGAATATTAAGATATCACTTACAGTATTTACTATTCATAGGGACTAAGAAGAAAAACAAAAAAATTAGAGATATGAAAAAAAGATGAAAATTAAAAAAAAAAAAAATGTTAAATAATAAATATTATATAGGTTTATAAGAATTAAATAAAACACTTAAAATTATGTAACATTAATTTAATTTGTAAGTTAGATTAAATTTGAAATTTTAACATTGTAGGTACATCCTTAATATATATATATATGTATATATATATATATTAATTCCTTTTTCATATAAATATGGGATTTAAAATTTTTTATTATGATACATATTTCTAGTTCAAATACTTCTATACAGATATTATCATCATGTTTAGAAAACAAATTATGTAAATAATACATAACCAGCCAATTTATATTTTGAATAATTCAGCTATTGCAAAAATTATTTTCAATTATAATTCATGTTTTAGAATTATTTTTGTTAGAACAGTGGACCTAACCATTTTTTCCTAACCATATTTATATTTCAAGATTTCCATATCCTTTAAATGGATTTATGGGATAAAAATAATTGACTAATGTTAAAAGATTTGTTTCTAAAATAAACTTAATTTTTCATTAAATTAGATAAGAAATTAAAGAAGATAAAATTGAGATTATTTATTTTAAAATAATGCATGAATAGTGCATGCAAGTAGGTATTAGGTAATATATTAATACACCTAACCTTATAATAGATTATTATATAAATATAGATGTTATTTTGCTTAATACATAATTGTCATAAGCGCAATTTGAGTTTTAATTTTGAGGGGACTAGAATTTTGTACTAGAAAATGACCTATTGTAGCTATGAGTTATTATTGCATACGCTTTTTTTTTTATCATGGTTGAACCGACAATCTGGAGGAAAGCACTTGCACATTATTTCCTCCGGATGATTGCATACTCTTAATCACAATAACTAATAAGGAGCTATAATACAACACATTGTGCATATAATGCAATATATATTTATATATACAATTATCTTAAAAAACAACAAAATATATTTTCACGTATATTAATGATAAACCTCAATATTTTTAATAAAACACTTAATTAAAAAAAAAATTATTAAATTTATTTATAAATATTATTAACAAATTCACAATATATTTTTATAATTGTATACGGTGATTTGATAAGGCAAATTTATTTAAAATTGCTTCTTTATCAAGTTCACTAGAATCTTTTCTATGTAAACTAAGGAAGAATTTGAAAATTAGTCCTTAGACATGTACATAACCAATTTTTTATCCTCCTTATTGCTGAAAAAGATCTTTCCCGTGTACTTGAAGAAATTGGTATAGTGAGAGATACAGACAAAATTTTGTACAAATTAGAATATATTTTAAAATCTACAATTACTTTTAGATTCTTTAAATCAAAGTTTGATTTTGTATTTAATAAACAGTTTTTCATCACTAGAATTTCAACACAAGGAATATTAAATAAGATGTTATATTATAATATTATTACAATAATATTCTATATTCACCATATATACCTATATGCACCATGAATAAATAAACACATTTTTTTTATAATGTTGTCATGTCAATGCTACACACTTCACTGAGCAACAATAAGTGTTCTACAATTATTACAGTTAATTATAATTTCTAATCTATAATATACCTACCAGTAATTAATAATTTAAAATTGCATACTGTACTCCAGTGGCTGACTGGCCTAGGCAAAAGACGAACAGTTCCGTCTGAACCAGAGTCTAGTAGATACATTTTTATTTGGAATAATATTTCATATTTCATATATTAATTCGTATGTAACTTTTAATTTCTTATATTGTTGTAAACAACAATAAAAAAATATATTTATACATTATACACTATATTACTACTAGAGAACTAAGCAAACATATAGTAATATATTATACTCCAAAATAAACAATAGGCTTTATTTTAATATAATATATTATTTCTTATACATTGTTTATGATTATGTTATTCTTGTAATGCGTTTAACTAAGATATTGACATCATATTATTAAATTATTAAATTTTTTGACTTAGAAACAAAAATAAAAATTAATACCTAATTGTAACTTCAGGGTATAATAATAATTTTAAAAAAAATTTTAAACAAATACAGCGTAGAACCAGAGTTATTTCATTTGTCAAATCCTCAAGACTCACCCTGTACCTATATTACATAATATTAAAATTTGTATTGTATTATATTCATTAAAATTTTGTTTTTGCATTTGTAGTTTGGACATTATAAATTTTATATTTAGTTCTTAATAAAGACATTTAGTTAATATTATATTATTATGTTGCATTTACATTTATAAAAAAAAATGGGAAGGCCGATTGTAGACGTTCCTCCTTCGTCCCTTTGGTCCTCGGAGAAATTAGTAGTTCATTATAATTATTAAGATTTAAATGCAATGATATTGCATTAGAAAATATGATTCTGAATATATTACAATATATTACACTGATAATCCTTTTCATAAATTACAAATGTAAATATGCAAAATAAATTTCAAATCCCTACGATCAACATTCAAAGAGTTATCATTCCTTTTCAAGGAAAAATTTATGGGAAATTAAAAAATTAAGCCTAATAAAGTACCAAGAGGACACAATTTGCTACCGAAAGCATATCACACTGTGGTAATCGGACCATTATTTCTACCCGAAAAAAGGTTTTCATAGATCAGAAAACAAAAATTACAAAAAGCATATTATAAAA
>CM023362.1:21275056-21286446 GCA_013282895.1 Eriosoma lanigerum | reverse complement strand
TTAATAAAGTACCAAGTAGACAACATTTGCAAGCGATGCATATGATAAGCGTGATAATCGGACCATTATTTCTACCCGAAAAAATGTTTTCATACATAAAAAAAAAAAAACATCTTTGTAGAATCAATACATTCCTCGCTTCGCTCAAAATCTAAAATTTAATAATATCGTTAAAGGATAAAAAAATAAATAACAAAAGATACACTAATATTAAAAAATTTTGGCCGATAACATGTTATTCCGCCTGGCCCAAAGTAGGTATTCCCAGTCCCCCACTACTATATTCGTATTCTCTTTTTTAATATATTAGAATATTTTTAACTTCAACTATTACAATGCTATTACTATTGCAAATATCCTATAAAATATATAATTAAATTTATTGTAAACAGATACATATAATTATTATTTTATATTCCAATGTTATTAAAATATTATCTTATTAGTTTATACAAATTGATCTTGAAATTGATTCTTGACTTAACATTTTTTTTGAATATCAACATAGGTAGTTTACACACGTAGTAGAATTTTGGAAAGGATTGGTTGATTATTTGGCCAAGTATAGAACTTTGAACTTTTTTCCAAAAATGTTTAATATTTACGGAAATTTTTGGTTTATCGCTTTGAAAATTTTATCGAAGTCTAGACATATACTACTTAATCTTTTTATTAAATATTTTCATAATCGTGACGGTCAATTTTTTTTATAAGCTTTTAAAGTAAAAGTTCTTGAAAATCGGTAAAATTACGGTTTCATTATTTTATTTCTTGATAAATAATTAAGTTTAGATCGTAGGAACGTGATATTTATTTTATTTTAAATATGTACATTCGTAATTTACACACGAGGTAAAGTTTGGAATGGATTATTAGTATAGCATATTGTAATATATTGAATTCCGCTCAGAATCGTATTTTCTAATGCAATGTTATTGCATTCAAATCTTAATTATAATAAACCACTAATTTCTCCGAGGACCGAAGAGACGAAGGAAGAACGCCTACCATCGACATTTCCACTTTTTTTTTTCATTCAATTTCAATAGTAACCAATTTAGTTTATGTATTTTGATTAATTATATTTTTGAGCATACTCAATAATATTCAATTGGTTCGAATTTCGAATGAACTTATAATAGTTATATATAGCAACAAACATACATTGAAAAGTAAACATTATATTTTTACACTTATATTTTATGAATAATAAAATGACTGTTACCAGTAGAAAAATACACGTACCACTTACACATCGATAGTTCCAGGAAATAAATCAATTTCTTAAAAGATTTATTATATAAAAGATAAATTAATTATTTGTCATGGAAATCAAAACGAGTGTAAGTATATTACAAAAATCAACCGTACCAAAAACTTCTTGTCGCTAAAAAGAATAATAACAATGGCATATATTATAACCGAAGCTACCTAACTCGTTTCAGTTTTTTTCGTGTGAACGCGATTCTAAGCAAGCCAATACGTATAATATTAATATAAAATTAAATAATTTTAATTGTGCAAATATAATAGTGAATTATTTAAGCGGGAAAATTGGGACTATTTTAAAAGTAAGATGTGTAACAGTACCTCCTCCCCTAAATTACGTCCATGACCCAAATTTATGTTTTTTTGTGTATTTTTTAGTAAGTTTACAACATGAATCATAATATAACTTCCTTAACTCATCACGCAATCCTTTTTCTAGCATTTTTTAGTTTACATATTTGAACCCTTTAATATTCCTGGTTATTATCTGTCGTCATCTCGAAAGCCACTAAGAATATTTTCTCAGTCTTTTCATTTATCACACACATTTTACAGTATTAATTTTTTTTCAAGTTAAACGTTGATCTAGATGACTTTTTGGTTTCTTTTGTGTTTCTTTCGTGCGATGTTATTAATTTTTCTGAACATTTATATTTGTTTACTCGAGTTAAAAGTAACTTATCTAAAAATAAACACTATCCCTACAGTCCTCAGTGTTCGCTGTCTGAATATTTTGGCTTGTGAGATCTCTGTTGTGCTAAAATTGACAGGTTTTATTATTTTACTCAGGCGCGTTGTGTTTTTCATTCCTGTCTTGGATGATATTATATATGAGATCGTATATTATGATCTACGATTTCTTCGGAAATCGTTTTTATTTGTTATGCGTATAGACAATGCTCGTCATGACTGCCGTGGCGTTATTGAAACGTCCGGTTACGTGTAGAGGGTTGCCGGTGGATCAGCTGACGTATATTGTCAGCGGTGCACATCTCAAATGGACGGAGCCCGGCGACCGGTTGCGGGCCACGGAAACGGGCGAGTACTTGGCCCGCAACGTGGCGCCGTCCCGTATGGCAATGCGGCGCGACGGCACCCTGTACTTGGCGATGCCCAAGTACAGGAGCGGCGTGCCGTTCACGCTGGGCGCCATCGATTACGACCCGTGCCGGAGCACCATAGAACCGCCCATATCGCCGTACCCGTGCGCGGCCGCTCATCAGTCGAAGCACCAGAAACCCGGCAACAAGACAATGGTGAACGTCGTCGACGTGTATATGGACGACGGCTGCGTACTATGGGCCCTGGACGTGGGCAAGGTGAACCTTTTGGGCGCCGCGACCGTAGTGCGACCGCCGATGATATTCGCGTTCGACACGGAAACCGATGAAGCGAGTAACTTATACGTCATACTGTATTAGTATTGTATACTCAACCTCAGAGGCATGTTTTCTGTGGTGTGGGAAGGAGAACGGAGAATATCGACTGGGTTTGAACCCCCCATTAGACGAAAAAAAATTGTTTTTTTTTTTTTTTATTGTAAAACGGGGAGGGGAACGACCTTCATGATATTTTCTAAATACAATCTGAATCCCTCTTTATAAATTCCTAAATATACGCCTCTGCCAATCCATTAATTAATATTTATGCCAGGAAATGAATCGAACTCGGGATGTTCAGTTCGACTTGGAAATCGAGTTATCTCTGAAAATATTTTTAAAATTATTCTGTTTATTGAGAAGCAGATTTCATGTGTTTTTTTGTTTTTTTGTTTTTTTGACAAGTGGATACCGTCATAGCAATAAAATTTAAAAAGGCAATAGTGACTAGTGAGATCAATTATTGATCGGAGTGTTGAGGATTGAACAAAAAAAATGAAAAATGGAACAATGAATGAATATAGTAGAGATGAGAATACTAAAATATGTAAGATATGATAAGAGACGGTTCAGAAACAGTGAGAGTTGTTATGAAAATGAGATGAAAACCTAAGAAGCTGTGGATAAATGAAATAAAGAGTCGTACGAAAATAGTGTGAATGAATGAGAGGTAGAGATGATCGAAATCTTTGAAATTGTAGGACTAAGTTGTCCGATCTCATCTAGTTGTTTGTTTTCTAACAGGATATAGAAAACGAAAATAATATTAAATATTACATTTTTAAAACAGTTTTAAAATTTTAACCCTTGTCCCTTATTTGGTAAATCAAAACCTATCAACTTTTAAAATGGTTTTGAAATTTAATTCATATAGCCATGTAGGTATTATATAGTTTATTAGTTTTTATGAGTGAAATTAGATAGACTAATTATTACCGGTTTATATACAATATTATGCTCTTTACACTAACCATTTTTACGGTTCAGTACCAGAGAGCACTCTTACTTTCACTAATGACTAACCTAATACATTATTATAATATAATAATTGGGTGTAATTTTTTCGTCAAAGTTATTATTTAATTCACATATAATACATACTTATATTTGTGCTAAAGCTTCAAAAATTATCGGTTTCATAAATCGGAATACTATTGATTTTTATAATATTCAAACTTTTATCTCCCTTTATGTTTCGTTTGTTCGTTCAGTGCTTAAATATTTTTCCTTTGTCCTGGTGTCCTCATAAAAATTTTAATAATGATCGTTTAAATTTAATCAGAATAAATTTTTAAGTTTTTCTAAATGTCGATGTGGTGTTGGCGCTAATTTAGAAACTTTATCTGTGAGACGACGTTTCTTTTATTTTTAACTTATTGAATGGAAAAATCTTTTAGAAAAATTATCTTTTGCTTAAGACATACGATTTTATTTTATAATAATTTCAACAAAGTATGGTAAATAATTAAAATAATTTGTCCATTATAGATATTTTTCACGGTCCTTTATACTATATTTGAAGTAAATTATCATAACGTCAGTATTAATTTGTTTTCCGTTCTTAATATTGTCGTATTATTTATATTTTAATTTAGTTTTCTTGTACTCTGTACCCTTTTTTTTTTTTTTTTAAAAAAATAAATACTGTTGTTCGCAGTTAATACGAACGATTGATTTGTCGGATACGACCACGGCGGACAGCTGCTTACAATCAATCGTGGTTGACCACAGCACGGACGCCGGAAAGTTTGTATACGTTTCGGACGCCGGGACGGGAAACGTGATTGTGTACAACGTAGACTGCAACCGTTCGTTCAAAGTGCACGTGCCGGTGCGCCCGTGCGGCTGTCGCGACGTCATGTACATGGCGTTGGCCCACGTGGACGTAACGGACGCGGCATTAGGCGACGCCAGGGCCCAGCACCGGCGTCTTTACGTTACGTACCTGTCGTCGTGCCTCATGATGTACGTGCCGGTTCACACCGTGGACGAGTTCACGACTAGTCTGGCCACCATCGAATGCACAGGCCGGAAACCACAGAAAATGATTGTACTAGGCACTGACCGCGGGTCCGTCATCTATTTCCGGTCAGGCAACGACAACGATGTGGTCAGCTGGAACGTTAACAGACCGCTTTGCGAGAACAACTTTCGGTAAACACGTTAACACGTCTACCATAATTCGGTTATAAATTATTACTAAACTCATAAAACACAATATTATGTGTTAGGTAATGAAGTTTAGTTTGTAATTAAGTTGCTTTATCGTTTTTTTTTTCTTTTCTATCTTTAATCGTCCAAGTCTCTCTGCAATATCTTTTTGAGGCGGCTAAGCGATTTATCAGGATACGAGAGAAAGTTTATAACTATTGTGGCTATTTATACAGGAGTTTTTGTAAAGATACGAAGCCTGTTTTGGCGTTGTCGGGTTTTAAAGATCTTAGCGAATTGTCATTAGATACTAATAACATATATTTACCATTTATAGTATAGAACACCAGTAATGAATTAATGATAAACAGGTATTAGTATGGTAACTAAAGTTTATTGAATAAACATTTTTTTCTTGTTTAAATCAACAAACCCGATTTCTTCTAACACTTAACCGACCTCATGTGCTTGCCCGTAACGATAATAATTGATACGTTTTCTATACGCGTGTACGACAGGATCGTGCAACGTGGTAAAAAATTCAGGATACCGTTGATGGTAACCGTGGGATTTCGCGGTTACCGGTGGTTCATGGAGAGCAATTTTGTCGATTTTCTGGTCGGAAACATTGGGTGTCTGGGCGTTAGTACGAGAATCCAGACGTTACACGTCGAAGACAACCTGTACAACGTAACAACGACGACGCCAGAAAATTGCAAACGCAAAAAAAAAAAAAAAAATTAAAATATAATTTCGTATCGATTTTATTTCACCGTAAGCAATGTTGGTTTTCAAAATGTATAATTAACAATATTATTAAGACTTACAACATTAGAGGTTAGCTTAAGTTTGTTTTCACATCGTTCGTCATCGTTACTAAAATAATTATTAATATTTTATTATTTTTTGTAAATCAATGTGTAAAAATTTCTTTTTTATATAAATCACTCAAAATCGTATAGTATAAGTATAATTACAGTGTGATTATATCCAATATATCTGTATGAATATAAGTTATTTTTGTCAAACATTATTTACTTTTATTATTTACCGATTATTATTTAAAAATATTAAAAAATACGTATAGTATAAGTATAATTACAGTGTGATTATATCCAATATATCTGTATGAATATAAGTTATTTTTGTCAAACATTATTTACTTTTATTATTTACCGATTATTATTTAAACATATTAAAAAATACAAATTTAAAATTGGAATTGGAATTTTGAATAAAATTAAAGAAATATGATATTTCTTTATAGATTTGAATAATATTTTTTGTAAATTACACCTATAAAACAAAGATTTTGATTTTAATACGTCAAACTAAACATTTGATATATGTTTTATGACTAAGGATAGAATTTTATTGTAAATACAAATTATTAATGAATGATAAATGGAATAATATGACTAGTTATTCGTTTCAGACGATTTTTATTATTTTAAGATCGTTTTAAAATTACATACTTCTACATATTTTGTAAAAAATTTTTACATATTAAACATATTCTTATAAATTTGTTAAAATTTAGACAGTATTTCTATTTTTTTTTCATATTGAAATTTCATAAAAATGTATATTGTATAATTTAGTATGTTGTATCATGTATAAATGAATTGTTAATAATTATTAGGCAAAGTATATTTTTAAACACATTTAAACTATTAGTATAGTTTAAAAAAAAAACATCACCAAAACTAGAAAAAGAATATAGTTCTTTTAAATTATAAATATAATATAATAATTGTAATTATACATTTACTCTAATAAAATTATTAATTATTTATTGAGATATTTTTTTTTATCCGATTTTAGATTCTGAGCGAAGTGAGGAATGTATTGGTTTTACAATATGTTTTTTTATTTTTTTACTTTTTATGTTTGAAAAAATTTTTTTGTAGAAATAATGGTCCGATTACCACAAATTTGGCATGATTTTGATAGCATATTGCATCTAATTGGTACATAATTAAGCTCATATTTTGAATTTTTCAAAAGTTTTCATCGGAAGAAGAAAAACTACTAAAAAATCGCGAAATTACAATTTTCATAATTTTGATTTTTTATATTCAATGATAACTAATTGAGTGTCGATCATAGGTAGTTGAATTTTTTTTACATAGGTAATTTACACACGTGGTAAACTTTTGGAACGGCTTATCAGTATAATAATATATTGTATTATATTGAGTTTCGCTCAGAATCGTATTTTCGAATGCAATATCATTGCATTTAAATCTTAATTATAATAAACCATTAATTACTTAGAGAAGAAGGAGGAACTTCCAAAATCGATCTTCTCACTTTTTTAGATTTGCATTAGTTGGAATAATCCATTACGAGTCATATCATTATTTATGACATACCTACATCAGACTAGAAAATGATCAATAGGAAAAATATACAATGACTTAGAATACAAAATTAAAAATATCAAAAAAATTAATTTTTATCCACACGCCTTGATATAAATATAAAATTATTAGATTATTAAGCATTAATTATATTTTATTTATTTTTAAAGCACTACTTACATTATAATGTTTACTTAACAATTTTTTAGTGTAAAAAGTGCAAATTTTTAATTTCAATGATCTATTCTCATAACACTACAAATTATATTTAAATGATTTCTTTTGCAATTCAAAATTTTAAATAAGGTATGAGTAATTATTTATTAATTTTTTATACAACAGTTACATTTATTTTATGTATTTTATATATTTATAATAATAATTTTATACTTATTGATATTTGGATTAAATATAAATTGATTTTATAGTTATCTACCTAATACATAAACAATTTTAGCATTTATAAATTACGTCATTATATATATATATTCAATGTTTTACCCACTGTTGCCGTTGTTCAACAGACACCATATCATATCTACGTACAATATCTAACATAGAAACATACAATAAATTATTTTCATACTTCTTCATCTATATTTTCAAAATTTAATTTATTTTCAGTACAGTCCTACTAGTTTACTAAAGTAATCTACCTAATACTAGAACAAACTGGAATAATTATGATAATAATGTATTTGTACATTGCAAAAATAACATGATGTCGATCGGATAATATAGAAAACATGAATTTGGCACACCTAAATAAAAATAATGTTTAAAAATAGTAAAAATTATTTGCAAAGTTTAGGAACAAATTTGTTTTTATTTGCTATTATTTGCTGACTTTCTGCAATATTTTAATAAAAAATAGTGACATGACATGGGTATGCCAAGTTTATGGACGTACATGAAAGAACGTACCGCTAAAGCGGCTTAATAGTTATAACTTATAAAGTTATAAGTAATAATTTTCATGATGCTTTTAAAGTAATTTAATATCGACTGTTATCTAAGTCACATCATTCTGTTCATCTGTGAATCGCTAAGACATAAAAATAAAGTAAGTAGAACATATGCTAATCATTAAAATACATTTAATATAGGAACCAATATCAATCGTTTGATGTAACGTGTAGAAAATGATATATTTATCTACACTGTAGTCTGTAGATATTAAAATTAATCAATGATATTAATCTTTAATCGATAATCAGTATCTATAATATCTGTATTATAGATAATGTATGCTAATGTTCGCTCAGAATCGTTTTTTCGATAAAAATTGCATTCAATTTTCAATTATAATATAACACAATTACCTTCCACCGCTAATCTTTCCGAGGACTTGAAGGAACAAAGGACAAATGTCCAGTATCACTGACGGACCGGATCTTTATTATTATTATTATTATTATTATTAATTATTATTATTATTGTAATCAATAATAATTATACATGCTGTAGCATCAACCAAAATATTACTCTTGTTAATAAATTGAGTAATTGTTTTTTTAGACTAAAACTAACTATTAACTTTAAACTTTTTCTAGTTTTTGCCAATAACTTAATTCAAACAATAAAGTAATATCTATTGTTACATTTTTGAAATGTATTATTCTTATATCGGAGTATATTTTCAAGACAAGACATATACATATTATGTAAAGTTATATTATGATAAATCTAAATTCGTTACAATATAAAAAATTGTTTTGATAATAAAATAATTTTATGTATTATTCAATTTTTGCATAGGTAATATAAAAAAAAAAATGTATAAATTTAATTATATGATTTATCATCAAACAATTCGACACTACCATAGATACGTTATATTTTTAAACAGTTATATTTTAAAAACGCATTTTTACATTTTACAATATTTAATACAACTTATCATACATAATACATTATACACTAACACAAAGAGACACGCCAAACAACTTAAACATATCATACAAATCTAATGAAATCAAATGGAATCTATGAGAAACACAATATATTGTCATCTGGAAATGATAATGCATTACAAAGTCAAAAATATAAAACTGAAAGAGATTCTTCGAAAAAATCAGAAAATAAGCCTATTGCAAACGATACCGTCGTAAACACACGCAACACAACGGTTATTAAAAATGATGACGACAAAGAACAATTTTCGGTGTCACCCGGCAATTCAAATAAAAACAAATACAACGTATTAAAATACATTCAGGATAAAAAAGTAAAGAATAGTCAGAACAGTCTCAATTACAGATATAAATTAAACGCTCAAAATTATATTATTGAACTACATAAAATGCTAATAAAAGAGTGTAAGGATAATTTAATCGAAATTAACACAGTGAATGCAACATTAGATCGCGAAGTGTTGTATAATATTTCAACTCGGACAAATAAAGCTATAAAGGTAACGTAAAAGAGTGAAAATGTATAGGTATAAGAAAAAAATCAATCAAAGTGATATAAAACAAAATAAGTTTCACTGTATAAAATATATTTTAATGACCTACCATATATAGGCCATTTTGTAGATTTGAATTTTAGAAAAAAAAATCTGTGGCTAACAAGTTATGACTTATTGTATATAATTTTATATTTCTTTTTTATTTTAAAAATCCAAAATAAAATATCTCATATTTAAAGGTAAATGGACCCAGTGAAAATGTCTTTAACATCCCATTATAGGTAAAAATTAAAAAATCAAATAATTTTTATTAATATTTTGAAATAATTAATTGATTATCATATTTTTCTTCTCAAATTCAAAAATACAAAATGGATTTTCGACTTTTACCAAAAGGTTATTTTTAAATCAGGTATAAAATTTGTAGTATAAGGTGAATAAATCATTTTTTTTCTTTATTACTGCCTATATTTTAATATTGTAACAATTTTCAAGTTTTACGAAAGTTATTTTTGTACTTTATTAATATTTTTATTTTCATAGGATCAAAAAATATTTTCGGTGTTGGGATATTTTCCAAAAATTTCTGAAGAACTTAAAAACCGAGGTTGGGTGGAAAAACGTGATCCATGTAGACCTCCTATCAATTATTTACAATATTTAAAATCATCACGTAAATATACAGTCATGTAATTTACATTGTTGGTTACATGTATGTAACGATGGAATTATACCAGCAATTTTTATATTTTAAGCATACGTGGTTAATTGGATTGAATCTCCTCCAATGACAACATTAATCAATAGTGAAAAGGTTGTTATTGATCGAATGAAAAACTTGCATACCTGGAATATTTTGAAAGACAAACGATCAGATTTAATTTTTGTTACAAGAAAACGTCTTATCAATTGGGTTAATTTACACGAATTGACGTCAGTCAGTCAGATGACAAAACATGCATTTTGTTCTAAAGTATTTAAGTATATACATTATAATTACATATATAGTCACCGATCAGAGGTGACCAAACTTTATTTTTTATGTGTAGTAATTGCAATGTGACTTACAGCTTTTCACACCACCTACCTATAACATTTTCATCTTTGAAAATCAATTTTCATTATTTATACATTTTCTTTTACTTTTGATTTGTAGACTATGTAGGAAGTATTAAATTATCTTACACTAAGTTTGTTTCGGTGACCATCCATCCAAATATAGTTTGGGCACCACTATATGATCAAAATATTGTGTTATAATATTAATAAAAGTAATATTGAACAAATTATATGTCTTTACATTATTCTAACATAGAATTTTGATCCATCCTGTTGTATGTACAAAATACTACTGACCAAAAATAACGACTATTAGTAGCGAATCTAGAGTTTTATCATGGGAGGATATCAAAATATGTATGTACATATGGTTAAGGCCACGTGCAGAAATATATTTCGGGTGCAAACAAAAAAATATACATCCCATTTTATTTCTAATACATCCTCAGTATAAATATTAAAAATTATAAATCACAGATAAAAATTAATAACACAATATAATTATATTAAATATCTTTTTTATAATTATATTTCCGATTTTAAATATTTCCAATTAAATATCACTTAATTTAAACAAATATAAAATAAAATATCGGGGCGGCCTTGCATACGGCTGACATTACGTAAACATAATCACATTGAGTAAATTATAAAAAATTCTTTATTTTATACCTTCCGGAGGAGATATGACCTAAATTACACCCTGTAGATTCGCCATTAATACATATTAATATATTATTATTATTACTAATTATTATC
>CM023362.1:21206826-21275046 GCA_013282895.1 Eriosoma lanigerum | reverse complement strand
GTTTCCGTGACGTACGCGCAATGGAACCAGATAAAACAGCCGCGGAAACCGGCAATGTCCGACGGCTATTTCTCTATGGTATGTTGGTAGGGGATCGGTATAACTGGTGTGAGAACAATACATTTCACACTTTTATCGATATTTGTTGTGTTGTGAACTTGTGGCATGAATGTAAGATGGCGTTCTCGATTTCGCGTAGAATTAACATTCTACGCGTTAATTCGATCATCATTATCTATTGATCTACTATTAATTGTTATTTTGTTATAGTGTGTGGTATATCATTTAATCAACGCTCGTTGATTTTGTAGCTCATGCACGTTAATGGCGTATAAAGTATAAGCGTACTTTTATTTATTTTCGTCTTATATATACAGTGGTTATGGTTCGACAATAATATCTTAAACCTCATTTTTGTGGTTTAAAAAAATGTTGAACTGTTTAAATGGCATTTACATTACCCACTAATTTTATTACGAAAGAAATAATGGCACCGATTGGTTTCAATACAGTTATGTAAATGTAAAAAAAAAACGTTGGACCAGCGGTATCGAAAATGTTTTCGTGATCACATAGAAAAAAACTACAAATTAACAGTTGTAATTATTTACTTGTGTGTAATAGGTATTTATAATAATTATGAATATATTTATCTACACGCTATACAACTGGCATACACCAATTTTGGCATTCAAAAAAGACTATTAAATATGATTTGACAAATAGAATACTGTTATATATTGTGTTAATATCACAACAAAAACACAAGGTACGTGTAAAAAAAAAAATGCAATTACTAACTAATTACCAATTATTACGTATCTAATATCTCTTAAATGTTTGGCATCTTAAATTTTTAATATAATTTGTGGTGCTAAATAAAATTTTCGACTTGGCAATTGTCATTAATATACCTATAGTACTATTTTATATATCAAAACAAAATAATATATGTACCTAACATGCCATAACAGTATGTTAATGAATTTAAATTATTTTAAATATTGATACATAATTGATCAAATATTTTACACTATTATAATTATTCATGGCAAAATAATAAGAAAATAGAAAAATTTAATATATATATATATAACCCTAGTCGATTTAATACATGAGTAGTTCATATTGAGAAACTATAGTTAATACAGGTAATTTTAAAGTAATATGTATTACATTTTAATTTAATATTTAAATAAGTATTAATGTATTATTCATTGTACTAATAAATATTAAATTATAATCATAAATTTAATATTTTTAATATCTAAATAAATAATAACTAATTACTTAATTAAATTAGATGAGCTGTAGTAAGTATAGTAATATAAAAATATAAACTATAAAAGTATAATTTTCAACAAATATAGCTGTAATATAAAATATATTTATTCAATTATATAAGAATTGTATTAATAATTTTTTATGACCTTTGATATATTTTTTTATCTATTTAATTCAATTTTTTTTATATTTATATATATAGTTAATATGTATACATATTCATTTTAAAACATGTACAATACTCTTATCATTTTTCTAAAGAGATGGTACTCTGGTAGTAGTAGTTAGAAAGAGTATATTGATTCTCAACTCTGTGGTGTACCTAGAATTTTAGTACTGTGGGTCTACACGAGAAGCCGTTTGCGATTTTTAATGCAATAAGTTTCATTATAATAATATAATCGTATCTATTTCATTTTATTAATATAAATATAAATATTTATTTTTTTTTAAACTAATACTAAGTACTTGGTGTAAATTATATATATTCATGTAATAGTTTTGTTTTAACCTTTTTTTTTTTTAAATTCAATTTTAACCCAATAAACTATGATAAAAATTACTTACAACAGGTTTATTTAAATACTTATAATTACATACAGATATTTAAATATTTATAATATTAAATCAATACATCTTTTTTTTCTTTAGCAAATCTTTCAAAAATATCATCGACATTTAATATTATATCTCTATGGATGTGTAACCATGGTGTTGAATAATTTTACTTGCGTGATATGTTACAGACAATATACACTATAAAGAAAATACAGGAATAATAAATTTGCAGTTAATTGTGTACAAAAAATTTTTAGCTTTAGAAGAGGAGAATATCTTCCAATTCAGCTACAATTATAAAAGCTTCAGTAATATCTGGTAAAGATTTTTAAAATAATAAAATATTGTTGTGTCTCTCTACCTATCGTGTTTCACAGATACTAACTACATGTTCAAGGCCTTTATATTAATATTTTTGAATATGTAGTAACGTTTTGCTGACATGTTAAAGAATACAATTATTTCCTGCATTTTATCAACATAGTTACGAACTTACTAGACAGTTGAACATTTAAATAAAGACAAATTAAAGGTATGATTACGACATGGACTATGTAATGCATTTATTGCAGTTTCTTGTTTTTTTTTTTCTGCACCTTTAATTGTTGACCTTGACACTATTACTGTGCACCCATCTGTTGCTATTCCAATGCAGTTAGTAATATCTAATTCTAATTCATTGATAATATTTAAAACAATTATACCAAGTATGCGAAACTTTTTTTAAAAAAATCTATAATATAGTTGGTAGATCCTTTGTAAATATCATGGAATAAATAATAATGCAGTTTTGGATTATGGTAGATGAAATATATTTGTTCGCTATTAAATGAATATTATTATTGTTAGGTTAGGTATACTTTAGTCAATTCTAATATGTTAGATTATGAGTAATGCCTATGGACAATATATGATTAGTGTTAGTTATCAAGTTGTAAAATTGTTACTAATCATCTGAGTAAATAATTTTATTGTTTTAATATGATCAATTAATACACATTTTGAAAAATGTCTGACTCAGAAAACAAAACATTCAAAATACAAACGATTGTGGATGATGTGAACGGAAATCTCTGCGAAGGTGAGGTTTCTGTTATCTCCGACAAAAAATCACGATTAGAGTACTCAATCGTAAGTAATCAAAATGAATCATCAATATTTGATCCGTTGATTGACCACATTTCAAATAAAATTGATTCTGGTAAGTACATTTTAATAATCGTCTTCATTATTTTATCAAGTCTTATATTTAGTAACATGTTATAAAACAGTTAGATATTAAATATGTATTGAAAAATTAATATAATTTAATACAGCGGGAAAAAAATTAAATACTTTTAATGCAAATTAATTGATTTAAATTCTTAATTTAATATATTATAAATTTATACTGTTATCTTAGTTGTTGCAAACAGCAATAAACGACTGCAAAAATTATTAAAATTATAACTCATTTCTACAGGTATAAATCGGAAAAAGGATTCATCTGTTTATCCTGAAAAGAAGACAGTACACACAAACATACATGATCAAGCTATAAAGGCAAACAATAAGTAAATGAAATGATTTAGTGATATTTATATTCTTGTAATAATTAATAATTAAATTACAGATAAGTTGTTGTAACTGAAGAAAAAACAGAATTACCCCTGTCTGATTCTAAATTATCCTCAAACACATCAACAACTATTTCATTGGAAAAAGAAACATCTGCTATTACTGATAAAGAAACAAACCCTAAGGTTGACAGTGCAACTGATATTTTTAATTCCTCATCAAATGACAATTTTAATTTTAAGAGACCTTTTGATAAAAATGAAGACCAAGAATTAAAACAGAAAAATCATAGAAAACCTAAAGGTAATATTTACTCGGCCATAGTTAAATTAACTAATTTTTATACATAGTAAAATATAAATTATAAATAAATTAGATTTATCCAATATTATTGAATATTATACTTTATGTAAATATTATGAACAAAAAAATATTAATTCATATTATAAAAAAAAAAAATTCTAAATTAAACAAAATATATTATACATCTTTACTGTTAACGTATTTATTGCAAATAGTGGAAACCACAAAAAAATGCAACTTCAATATTAAAATTAAGACCCATTTCCACAGATATTAAACTGAAAAAGGATTTGTTTGTCTGTCCAGAAAAGAAAACAGAGCACACAAACATACATGATCAAGCTATAAAGGCGAACGATAAGTAAATGAAATACTGATTTAGTGATGTTTTATTTATGTAATAATTAATTAAATTAAATTATAGAAAAGTTGTTGTGACTGGAGAAAAACCAGAATTACCTCTGTCTGATTCTGTGTTTTCCTCAAACATATCAACAACTACTTCATTAGAAAAAGAAACAAACTGCAAGGTTGACAGTGAAACTGATATTAATTGCTCATCAAATGACAATTTTAATTTAATACGGCCTATTGATAAAAATGAAGATTGAGAATTAAAACAGAAAAAACAGCTGACAATCTAAAGGTAATATTTACTCGGCCATAGTATAAATCAACTAATTTTATAATTTTTATACATAGTAAGATAAAAATTATAAATAAATAATAATCAATCATTTAGATTTATCCAATATTGTAAAATATTATACTTCATGTAATTATTATTAAAAAAATTATATTAACCCATATTACAGTATTGAAATAGTGTTTCCTAAAATGTGTGGGTTTGTTATTTAATTCTTGTTTAAAAAAAAAAGTAGAAAACTTCTATATAATTAATAATATACAATAAATAAATATGCATTTGATTATTGGGAAATGGAAGAGTAGGCTACCATTAGTGTTACTAGATATATTTCTAATAATTAAATTAAATACTTAATTATAAATTATAATTAAAAATTTAACAAATAAAATAATGAAAAAAAAAAATTATTAATACAGTGTCTTTAAATTTGTGAAATATTATTACTTTTAATGTAAACACTATTTTGTAGAAAAAAATTATTATTATTTTTTTTTTTCTTAATTAATTAAATTTGAAATTTATAAAGTTATGAATATTTTTCTTTTAATAATAATTTCTTTATAACTTTGTGCTAACAATATTATGTATGATATGTTATAACAAAAATAGAATTACAAAATTACATAACAAAATCAGTTATATTACATATTAAATTAAGAATATCTGTTGATATCTTCTATTTAAATTTTAAATAATAAAAAAGAAATATCTTCATTTTTTTTACTCTAATTTACAAAAAAGCTATATAAACTTTTACAAAGAACAAAAAATAATTTATTTTCTTAATAGAAAACTGGAAAAATAAAAATTGTAATATGTAAACAAAAAAAAACTAATCTATGAAATATTACCTAAATGTATGGACTTAGTTGTGTTATTCGTTAAAATTTTCAGTATGTTTCTTAATGTCATTGTTAATTTTATTAGGATTAAAATGTATTACATTATGTTTTTATTTGTATTGTTATTTTTAAAACATCGTGGATAAAATTAGATAAATCTCTTTATTATCTAGTTCTGATGTATTTGGACGTATTCCTAAAGTACCTCCATTAAAAATTATAATACCTTTTACTGATGATGATACATGTAAAAATGGTAAAAATAATAATATAACATTACCGTATGTAGTAACTTCTGTAGAGAGTTCATTAGTTTCTATTAACCTTTTAGCAGATGCATCTGCGGTGTAAACACTATGTAATACTACATAATTAAATCTATTCTATTATATATAATAATCGAACAATCAAATGGATTCCACTGATATACATAAACTATCTATTTATAAACAGTGATTTATAAATAGTGATACTTATCAATTTTTAAGGTTCATTCTGAATTACCAATAATAAGACATAAAGTTCCAGTGCTCGTTGATAAGATGTAATTGCAGTGTAAACATCATACATTGTAACAATTCCTGTATCTAATTATTTCTATGTCAAAAGTATTTTTTTTTTTTTAATTTTTAAGGATAATGTATTCAAAAAAGTAATATAGTTAATTTATATGTCATTAATAATATTATTATGTGTTATTTTATTACATATTTAAGTAATAAATACTAGTGTACTTAAAACATACACTAAAACATTATAAATAAAATGTAGGTGTAAATACCGCAGTATGAACGCCAATGTGATTTTCAATAATGCAACTGCTAGGAGGTTAATATTCCTTATTTGCCAAAGTCTAAACGTTCTAAAAGTTTTGATATTGTTTTTTGTAGAAAAATAAAAATCTATACAATCTGAAGTATTACAATCATCCAATGAAAATGGTAGCAACAATAGTGAAAATTCAACTCTGGTTAAATCTTCTATGATATTAGATGAATCACTAGCACGAACTACAGTACTGTCTACTATTTTAACGAATTTGGAAATGATTAACATTGCAGAGTCTACTCATTCAGAACAAAATGAAAATGAATATGAAACAACTGATACATCTGAAGATACTAACTCAACAACATCTGAATTTACATCAACAGCTGAATTACCTAGATCATTATCTGGAATTCGTAAATTAGTAAATAGTTGGTCCAAATATTACTTTAAGGATTATATTGGTGAAGGATATTACAATCGGCTTGACAAAAATTTAACTGTTTTTAATGACTTTCAATTGCTTTCAATTATGAAGAAACAGGTAAAATATATATATATATTTAATTGGATGGAATTTAATATTTATTGAGAACAAATAATTTTATATTCAATTAATTTAAAATAATAAATACTTGTTTTACTTATTTTTTTTTTTTTAATTTACCATCATTACTAGATTTACATTACTATGTATGTTTTTTTATTCAATTTATTTTACTGTCTTGTGATTCATGGTAAAATTCTTTACATTCTGCTCATATCCCAGAATTGTTTTTTATTTTTTATTTATTTCTATCGAAATATATTCATATGCTTTATTTTTAGAAGCATAAATAAGGTTAATTAAAAACCAATCTTAGTTAAGCATACAAAATTTAAAATACAAGTAACAGATAAACATTCTTATTTTTTATGGTAGTGCTTTTTAACATTTTTAGTTTTACATAACGTTCTATTTTTTTTATAAAATGTGTACAACACATACAACCTACAAGTTGGTTTCAATATGCTTACTACTGTACTGGTAATATTTTATTGTACAATTGCAAATCGGTTAAAAACCACCATCTTGCAATATATTAAATGCTTAGAAAATTATTATTATATATGATATCTGCTTGTTTATATTATTTTATTATACAAACTTTTTTAATCAGTATAATCATAAAATGATTGTTAACAATTTTTAAAACATATTCTAATTTTAGGAAAATTATTTTTTTCATGTAATCATTGCTGTATATATTATTCATTTATTTGTATATATATTTTATTATTTTGTTAGATCGATGACAAACGCAAAAAAGTATTTCCTGTGCATCCAATACCACCTTCTGGATATAAAGACTACCTCCTGAACAGATGTACATATAATTTGGCTGGTAACTCCAAAAGCTCTATAGTAAACACACAAATGCCACCTCCAGCTGATTTACCTGAACAATTAAAAATACTGTTTGTTGAACAAGAGAAGGAAAGGAAAACACTTCGAACACAGGTATTTTTAATTATCTACCATTTTTTTTTTTAGTTGACAGTTAATAAAAAACTAATTTTATATTTTAGCATATTGTAGAAAAAGAAAAACTGGTGTTGAATGTTGAACAAGAAATTCTCAGGGTCCATGGCCGTGCAGCGCGTGCATTGGCTAATCAGCAGTTTCCATATTCTTTATGCACTATATTAGCCGATGCAGAAATGTGTCACATCAAGGACCAACAGCAATTGGAATATGAGGATAGCAAACAAGAAGAATATAGCAGTGACATATTTTTGTCATGGTTACATAATCTAGATGATAAATGGGAAAACATTAAAGTAAGAATAACATAAATTGTAATTTGAAATTCTATTTATAAAATATTGTCTTATTCATAAAGGAATCCATGTTACGCAGACATCACAATGAAGCAGATAGTTTACACGCTGTACAGAAAATGTTTTGGGAGTGGAAACTGAAAGAATTGCCATTGTTCTTTAAAAGTGGTAAGATCATAATTGATGAAAAACATGTACCAATTGTAGAAGTCAGTGATGATTTTAATATTTTTTATGCCTAAATTTTTATTTGTAATTTTAAATATAATAATTATGTTATTTATGAACATAATGGTTATGTTATATTTTTTAACCTTACTTAATTTTAAAATAATTGTACTATTATAAATATTATGAAAAATGATTAAAATTTTTCATTTGAAAACTACATATAATAAACATGTTTTTTTTTATCAATTAACATTGGTATTTTAGTAATAGCAAGTTGGGGAAGAATTGACATTTTTTAAAATTATTTATGGATCAATATAACTTATTTACTAAATGATTTTTTTAATCAGTTATCATTGTAATGCATAATATATGGTTCTTTAGTTAATATGTCGAGTTATACTTAAAATGTATATCCTTTAATAAATACAATTCATCTGATCTGTGACTTAATTGTATTGATTACAATTTAAAATTAAGAATATGCTCAGAAATTCTCAATTTTAATTGAATATATATGGTTATAATATATTTTAAATTTTCCATAAATCCCTATTTTGTCACTGTTTATAATATTAAATAATTTATGATCTTTCACATTTTTCGATTGTCCTTTAGCGTCCAATGTACAACTCTATACGATTATTCTCTTTCTATTTATTCCAATTCCATCAATTCTCTACAAACAATAAATTATAATTATAATAAAAAAATTATTTACCTTGTGGCCCAATTTTAAAGATTTTATTATTTAATTATATTATACTGATTGAAGAGTTCAGAGTTATAATCAGTTACTTTTTAAAAAATTTCAGAAGAAGCAAAAACAAATTTATTAAACTTAAATTATTATTCAACTACTATTGATATTTATTTGTTTTGATTTTATTCTTCCTGATTCTTTTGTAAACTATATATTGGTCACACATTCAATTTTCTTAATTGATATATTCTAATAGTTTGATTCATGAATTGCTTCTAAAATTAATAAGATGTAAAATTAATTCTATAGTTCTGCATATAAATATATTAATAAAACATTATATTACCTCATTTTCAGTAACAAGGTTAAGTTATATATGTTTTGCAAATAATTAATTATACTTCTTTTTTAATATGTATTAAATTATCATTAATTATTAATTGCTATCTAAGTCCATCTAAAAGACAGTAAAATAATGAAATTGTTCAATATTTAACATAATAATTTAAAGTTTAGAGTTTAAATTATATTATATAGCGAACCTTAAATTTGTTATATTAAAATTTCAAACTGTAATATTATTATGATGTAAGCTAATAATAAATTCTAATTTGTACTTTATAGTATACTACACAACTTAATTATTGACGTATTGTCAAGTCTCCAATTATGTAATAAATAAATATAATAAAATGATTGTTTATATTGTGTCATTATTATAATTTTGTACTGGTATAGTATATAATTATTACCACCAATTTTTGTATTATATTTTAAAAATACTATGCTGTAAAGTTATTCCAAATATAGTGAATAATTAATTAAAAACATTACCCGTTTTATCTTATGGCGATAAATTTATTATATCACCATGTAAATTAGTTTCTACCATGGACTGTGGTAGTATGCATATTGCAGTCATTTTCAATTAAATTGTATACATTTTTTTTCTATTGTATTTATTATTGTATTATTTATTATATATATTTATATTATTTATTTTGTAAAAAAAATTGTAGTTTTGCATTTAGTATAAAACTCTATAATAGGTTAATTACATAATATTGAATTAAAGCAAAAATAATAATATAGATGATATATTGAAATTATTATTTATATCTAAAATTATACTACAATAATTGATTTATTGTTAATTTAATTATTTATATTTAATCTATTGGATTAAATAAATAATTTCTTTTTTAAATACATAATATTGTAATTTGTTTATTTTTATTTATTTTATTATTTGAATATAATTGTATTTTTTTTATTTTATTTAAGTCAATTAAGAAATTATTGTATTTTTTCTATCATATTATGTTAAAGGGTTTTCACCCGTTTATTTATATATATAAATAAATAAATATTATATACAAAATAGGTGCAATATACTTACAATTAAAAAAACATTTTACAAATTATATATTTATATTAGAATTTTCTCTTTAATAGTCTTTTAGTCAACTTCTATAAACATTAAAATTATTTTCATTTGTATAAATTAAATTTTTTTTTTGTTATAACAAATTAAATTTAATATGATGATTTATACGAATTGATATATTAATACGTATACTGTTATACTGTTATATTTTGAAATAATGTAATAAAGATATTATAATATATATAATAAATTTAGATGTTATTGAATATTTTATACAGACATTAAATATTACTTACTTTTTTAACATATAGATTTAAGGAAAATTGCAGATAATCCTAAGAGTAAATATTTTATTGTTACATAGTCCTTGAATAAATACAAATAGATTGATTTTGAGTCACCTGAAAATTAATTAATTTACTTTATAACATTAATTTGTTTAATTGAAATATATTATGGTAATTTAAAAAAGTATTACAACTTGTTTTTTAAGTGTTAAAACATTTATAAAAATGCAATTGTTAGTTAGTCTTCACAATTTAGCTGTCAACAATTATCTTGCACTTGGTTTGTAACATTTGAAATGAATATTTCATTACTTTGGTTTTAGACTTAGACAACAATAGTACTACTGTTAAGCAATGAAACCACTGTAAAATATCCTTCATACTTTCTATATTGTATAATAAACAAATATAATACAGTTATTTAAAAAACATTATAATTAACTGTATAATAATTACAGTTATTAATTTATTTATTTTCTATTTGTTTGGTACTATCATTAAAGAATTTGAAATTTGTGTACACGTGATTCACTATTATTTTAGTATAATGGTTTACAGTCACATTTATAATTGTTATGTTTGACCCATTTTCGGTCTCAAACAATACACTATAACATAAATTCAGAAAATCAAAAATTAAAGAAAATCCATAATCATCATTAACAATTTCATAGCAAGAATAATTTAATAGAAAATTTTAATCATTTTTTATAATAAATTATTTTTATTTGTAAAAAAATGTATAAGGTTCTGTTATTATATGATATGTACATAATCATTTTATACATTTAATAAATTAAAGGAAATAGTTGAAAATAATATAATACCTAATAAAATTCAACAAAATATTTATATTGTACATGCGAATTAAAAATTAATGGGATGTTATTTTATATTTATATAAAAGAATCAACATTCATAATATAAATAAGTGAATCCAAAATTAATTTTTAAGGAATATTATCAATTGAAAAAATGACTAGAAAAGCTATTAATACATTATTGGAAGGCAACATTTTATTTTTTATTTCATTTATACTGTATTCAAAATATTGTTGGGATAATTTGTTTTTATTAAAAGTATACATATTTGGAAGTATGGAACAGATTGGTTTATTATAAAATGCATTTATAGGAACAAACTGCAAATTAATAATATATCAGCATAGTAATTAACTCATCACAATCAAGATTTTCTATTAGTTCCCAAGAATTTTTACTATCATCAAAATTCTTCCATTTGAACGAGTATTCAATTTTACCTTAATATTTTTTCTATAATGTATACATCTTTTTCCAGATCTTCAAGTGGAGACGGAGTATCACTCATTCTAAAATTCAAAATCATAATGCTTATAGACTGATTAAGATTTAATATACAGATTCACAAATAAAATAGAATATTGTAATTTTTTGGACAAATATATTTTTAAATAGTTATTTATTTTATAAATAATTAATAATGTTACTACTACAGTACTGCTTATATTATTTATTATTTATTATTTATTAAACACATGTATATAAAAAAAACTTGTTTCATTAAACTATTATTTTTAAATGTAAAATATCATACAAATAGTTAATATTTATATTATAGCCTAGACATTTATTTGTATAAAGAAAAGACAAAATGAAATTACATTAAAATATTATAAAAGTCATAAAATTTATCCATACATTTTAATTAAAAATTAACATATTCTATACAATAGGAAAGTTTTCAAAATAATTTAAATAACATTAATTGAATATTAATCTGTAAAATATAAAAAATAAATATACAAATAAGCTACCTATGTTTTACAAGAAATAATAATTTTATAGTGTTTTTAGTTATTTTATTTTTTTTAGTTGTTTCATACAAGCTTGTCACAACTCATCACAATCAAGATTTTCTATAGGTTCCCAAGAACTTTCACTATCATCATAACCCTTCCATTTTAACAAGTATTCAATTTTTCCTCTTTTTATGCGTTTCCTTAATATTCTTTCTACAATGTATACATCTTTTTCCAGATCTTCAACTGGAGACGGAGTATCATTCATTCTAAAATTAAAAATCATAATGCTTATAGACTGGTTAAGATTTTATACTTTGACAAATATAGAAAAATATATTTTAAAATATTTATTTCGTAAATAATTAACAATATTACTACTACAGTACTATTTATATTATTTAGTATTTATTGATTACATGTATAAAAAAAAAAATTGATTTATTAAATTATTATTGTTAAATGTAAAATAAATATCATACAAATATTTAAAATGGATTTTAAAATAAAAGTTAATTAAATTCCTATTAAAAATAACTCGATATGTTTAAATTTTTGTAAAACATAAAATTAATGTATTATTTAAAAACTTAAATATTTTATTATAAGAGCTACTGCGCGGAAAC
This sequence comes from Eriosoma lanigerum, assembly GCA_013282895.1. Classification (NCBI taxonomy): domain Eukaryota; kingdom Metazoa; phylum Arthropoda; class Insecta; order Hemiptera; family Aphididae; genus Eriosoma; species Eriosoma lanigerum. The sequence goes on along the minus strand of CM023362.1, from coordinate 21,262,309 downwards.
TATAAACGTTGCGGAACCAAAAAGGGCAAACGATCAAGTAGTACAGGACAATCGATATTATTATGAATAACACTATACAAAAAGTACAAATTTTAATCTACGTATTTCAAGATTATCGAGAAAAAGAATATCCAAAATAGGAGCATAAGAAGAGTGATGAACACGGGGAATATTATAGGGAAAACAAAGAAAACTTAAAAATTTGTTTTGTTTAGCTTCCAATGACGATTCAAGTTTGATAGAGAATGGAGATCGAATGATTGAACAATAATCAAGAATGGATCTGACAAAGGAAATATAAATAAGACGAATAGCATTAACGTTATTGAAGTTTCCACAGGAAAATATGATAAAACAAAGCTGTTTTAAGGATTTGTTTTTTCTATAGTTCACATGCATATCAAAGGTTAATTTACTGTCAAAGAAAAGGCCAATGTCCTTAAAGCAGAAAATTAGCTCTAAAGATTCATTATTAATGCAATAGGTGTAAGGTATATCAGAACGGGAACGATTGAATGACATAGATTTACACTTGTTTACATTAAGGGTAAGAATAATTACATTATTTAGGTCACAGTAATTAAAACATATTAAATCTTATATAAAGTATATTGTATATGCAGCACATTATATAAAATATAATATAGATAAAAGGTAATATCCGACCTATCCTTATTTAATAATATGTAATAAGCAACTATATAGTGCGGGTAATTTAATGACTAAAAACGACATATAAAGATATAAAATATTTACAAAATATTGTCGTGTAAAATACTCGTATCAACATGAACCATGATTAACCTGGTTAATAGCATAAAATAAAGGGACCCAAAATGATTTTAGGCACCACGTGAAATCAAATTCTTCGCACGCCTATGAATATAAGACAATAACATGCAGACCGGACGGCACGTGTATCATCACTGATCATCAGACTATACCCGAACGGGACAGCCGCGATTTGGGAATCCGGATTTACACACACAAGAAGATATTTTATTATAGATATTAATTAATTTAAAATTTAATTTTTCTTCGTTTTTTTTTGCGTAATTTTGCTTCGTTTTTGACTAATTTTGCAGATTTTTTACACAAAGTAGTAAGTACGTATTCAACACAATATTCAAAACGACAAAATCAAACGGACTGAATTAAACAAACGAAATCTCACGTGACAGATGACTGTCTACAATTATGATAAATATTGTTATTGTAGTTATTTATCAAAATCGACAACTGTCTATCTAACCTAATCGCTGTTGACTTAGAAATTGTAGACTTAGACTTGTAGTTCTTAGAAATTAAAATACGCTAATACCAATAAATCTAAAAATAATTTTCAACAAAATAAGTGCGCGATTGCCACAAACCTTATTACGAATTATCAGTCTTGTAAAGTATTCGAATAAAAGTATTTGAATATTAGTATTTAAATACATTTTGAAGTATTTTTCGGTATTTTAAATACATTTTTTTAAAAGTATTTTTTTAGTATTCTTAATACATTTTAAAAGTATTTTATACGAAACAATACTTGTATTAAAATAGGCACCGATAAATTTTTTTTCTTTGTTATACGTTATAAAATTAAGCTACTATGAAAAATTCATAATTTTTACACATTTCCTTGCCATTTTTTAGCAATGTACATCAGGACTGAAGATTATGAAAATAACAAGTATTTTTCATGTAAAATAACTATTAGTTATATTCAATTGGGTAAACTTAATAGATATTTTTTATTTTTTAAAACACTAGTTAACATATTTAATATTAACGAAAGAGTATTTTTATTCAAATACTTTAAAATTTTGAAAGTATTTATAAAATACTTTTTTTTAAGTATTTTAAAAGTATTTAGAATACAAATTTATTCCAATTTAAATATTAGTATTAAAATACTTTTTCAAAAGTATTTTTACAAGACTGCGAATTATTGAACTATTTATATGTATCTAACATAATAATAAAATTTGGAAAAAAAAACATCATCATTCATCATTTTAATACTATATTTGTGACAATGTACTATAATAATTTATAATTTAATGTAAAAAATATTTTTTGGGGGTCTTCAGCTTTTTATATTTATAAAATTAATAATGTCAATGGACGTAACATAATATACAATATATTTCTAAATTTGGCCGGCCACAGCATAAAAAATTTAAATTTTATTAACATAATGATTATTATATTATTATACCTCTTTTCTATTTTTCTACGTCATTTTCTCCCCCATCGTGGTAGCTTAGCCCATTTTACGATATTTCACGACACTTATTACATTAATAATATGTAAAATAAACAATTATTCAGATAAATAATGCTGAATCAATGAATAATAAATATAATATGACGTTGTCGTCGGATGTCATTCGCACGGTGATCTGAGAGCGAGAGAGCTTTAGTTTTACTTAATTTAATTAAAAGATCGATAATGATACGATCTTGGCCGGCACAATAATAAAGAAAAAAGTGGGAATGTCGATTGTGGACGTTCCTCCTTCGTCCCTTCGGTCCTCGAAGAAATTTGTGGTTTATTATATTTAAGATTTGAATGCAATGATTTTGGTGCGTTGCTAAAATTTTTGTTGGATGGTCACACTATGCCTTACTAATTTCTTCAATATTAAGTTGTAGGTTGCGTATTTGAGAGTCCACATCCTGGGTCCGGTATTTCTGAAAAGGGCTGTTTAAGGGAGAAACTCCATTATAATTTGGAGAATCCATTAGTAGCCAACAGATGATGTAAAATCACAGGTTAGGCAGCCGAAAGGTTGTTAGAGCTTAAATCGTTAGTACCCAACCTCAGAGGTCCAACTACCGCCAAAAGAAAGCTTCTATCAAGCGTAGTCCACAGCCAGGTATTATATGCTGCCCCTATATGGATACCAGCGCTTGAATTCCGAGCAGACAGTACGATCCCAATCAAAGGTGATGTAGCGAAGCACATTAAGAGAGCGCAAAGACTGATGGCAATCAGAACAACAAGAGAGTACAAAACAGTGTCATACGAAGCAGTAACGATAATCGTGTCAATGCCTCCTATACTGCTACTAGGGAAAGAACGTGCTTCTTCTCATAGAAAAGGAGTGAAACAGAGGGAAAATGTAGAGGACAGACGGACCCTTATCCATGATTGGCAGAGACAATGGGACAATTCTACCAAGGGCCGATGGACTTATGAACTGATACCGAATGTGGAGAAATGGATGAGCAGAAAACATGGCGACATCGACTACTTCGTAACGCAAGCTCTCACAGGTCACGGGTGCTTTAATGCCTACCTATACAAAATAAAAAAGCTGCAATCTCCCCAATGTTCTTTCTGCGGGGCGGAATCCGATGATGCGAAACACACTATTTTTGAATGTGACGCGTTCGAGAATTGGAGGCGACAACTAGAGGGCGAGATCGGCCAAGAACTAAACCCGGGAAATATAATAGAAATAATGTTAGAAGAAAAGTGGAAGTGGCAGATGATTACCGCATACATAAGGCGACTGATGATGACAAAGTGCGATGAAGAGAGAAAGCGATAAACAACACAGGAAATAACTATCTAGTTAAACCATTTATTATATGCCGAAGGCAAAAGCACGAAGGATAGAGCCTTCCTTTATTGTAAATAAATTTTGTAAATGCGGTTCATGGGGTATTGTCCCATGTACTCATTAATTAACAAATAATATGTTGAAAATTAATTTAATAAATGATGCGTTCGGCTCCGAAGGAATGTGAAAACGGTTTCCGGAGTCGAATGCGATTCAAACACAAAAAAAAAAAAAAAAATCGTTAGTATGAGATACTAATGTTACCGGGGTGAACAACAAGATAGTGCTGTATCATAACACACCTAGATTCAATTGAGAGAAGAGCTAACCTAATAGGACGATCGTCAGTCATTCTTAATCTTAAATAAGATTTAACTCTTTTTAGTGCAATAAATGGTCTCTCAGCTGAACGATACGTTACGAATAATAGTCGATAACTCTTGTTGTTTTTGTTTATTGTTTAATAACCTATTATATAAGTCGCCCGGGGCAAAACCCCCCTCTTTGCTTCCCCTCTAAATACGCCCCTGGGTAAAAAGTTGTGACCTTTTTTTCATAATATTCATATAATTTTTTATTATTACCTAATTTTTAAAATAATATTAACATTTGAGATAACAACTTTGTTTTGTTTTAATTTGAATCTTAAATTTTTAACAATCAAATAGAATTAAATGAAGATTGAGGCGGTAGGTAACCAACGGTACAAACGACACACAACGCAGATTAACGATTAAATTAATTAAAATTAATACCAAAAGAAAACAATATAATATAATACTATTTACAAAAAATAATTGTTAATACAATTATAAAAAAAAAAATAATTCAAACAATGTTTTAAGTAAAACAACGTGAATAAAAAACACGGATCGTACGGGCGACGTTAACGTCACGGGTGGTCTCGGTAAACGTGAGCTTGCCGGCGGCGATCGCGGTGGTTCACCGATCAACGCCGCCGTGGATTTTAAAGAGTCGTAGGCCGTCGGGGAGGACGGGTGAGATATGAACGATCGTTAACATGACCGTTTCAACTCTTTCCCCCTGAGCCGTTCACTCCCTATCGGTTTAGCCACGTGCACAACGTGAGGTGAAAGGGGCGGTTTCCACCCTGCTCCCTCCGCTGTACGCGTTATTTACTCAGGGTAAAAACTACGGATTTCCTCCAGAAGCTCATCACCATCATCATACGCTATGTCCATCGCTTCCCCACCACCCGTAGGTTCATTTGGGGTCGTTCCGGTCAACAACTCAAACGATGGTTCCGACTTACCATAGGTTGTCTCGTTCCGCCGCAAAGCCGCCTCTGTAATTTCCACCCATGGCTTCCCGGAACTGGAATTTTGAACCTCCATCGATGTTGGAGGTATCCGCTCGAGTAGTTGATCGAGGGTGGTATGGTACCTCTGGTGGGTGGTGAACATCTTTCAGTCGTGACGTGGTGGTTAGGTTAGGCGACGTGGATACCGGCGGCTTCGGTGCGGTCGGACTCGGTACGTCCGAATTACTGATCCTCGACGACTATCAGTCGTGTCAAGATCAAAATGAGTTGTCATTTTTTTAGAAAATCAAAATGATTTACACCAAAATCATGAAAATATTTCAAATAATCGATATTTTGTGGTTTGAATTTTTTAAATTAAAATTTTTAACATAACCATCATAAGAATAATAATTGAATCAACTCCAGTCAAAATTGAACTTACATAGAACGTGTAATTGTTTAGATAATCCTCCTCAAAAGTTGATAATTTTGACCAAACCCGAAGATATATTAACCCAACACATTTCTTATATTAAACATAAATTACACAACTATTATTTATAATATTAGGCCCTTTTATCAGTCATTTGATTTCTTGATGGGCATCAGTCTGCCACGGTAACCGTCGTGCCATTATTTGGTCATCCAGCCGGTTTAAACTAACTGCGACTTCTGTATTATTTACTATGTACACAAAAATAGCATTAAATCAAACTATGGTAGAGCAAGTACCTATAAAATATTATTCTATAATATATTCTAATTTATAGTAATTTAGGGTCATTCTCACGATCTGAAATTTTAATTTATATATAGTTACAAAAAAAAAAAAACAACTGTTCTTGATATTTTTAATAATAATTGTAATATTCCTAAAAAATGGAGATTTTAAATTCGATTTTTTCTTAAATTTTATTTAGGAAATGGCCTTTAATATTATACTATTTTTTTTTTTTTTTTTGTAGTTTAAAATGTCTTGTGAATAAATAAATAAATGTTATTTTATTTTTATTATTCGATAATGTGAAATTTGAAGATGGGCAGTTTAAAGATTATATTTTTATGGATCAAATATTTAATTTAATCAAGTTGATAGTTTTTAGAAATAATGTTTTATTTCGAAAAATCGTTTTTTGTAATCATTCAATGTATTAATTATATTTTTTTTTGTGTGCTTTATGGGCCATTAAAGCCTTTTGCAGCTTCTACTAAACCTCTCCACCTGTCAATGGCCGTCTCAAAGCTTGCTTCTCCGTCCACCATTCTTAAATCTGCCTTGACTTTATCCCGCTACCATTAAGGAGGTCATTCCCTGGGACGCTTGCCAGTACTTAAAATAAATACTTATTTAATTATGCTTCTCTCAGTACGCTACACATGGCCCATTCATTCCAGCTTTTAGGAAGTATTTAATATTTGGTTTATCATATATAATCTATAATTAAATTACTACAAATAACGAAGTTATAAATATCTCCAATAAATGATAAAATGTCTTAAAATCAACATCTAGATTAAATTATAGGAAGCTGACACATTAGAATTTTTATACAAATATACTCTTAAAATAGCTTTAATCTTCAAAATTCGCACAACTCAAAAAATGTATAAAGAAAGTTATTATTTTTATATTTTTATAAGACGATTTATAAACAAAATATAGAAGTATTATACTATTTCTATTTTTAACAGCCAAATATTGAGAATGATCTGATTTTATGAATGAAATCGAAAACATGTTGCGTTTTATGATTTAGGAACTGAAGGTTATTTTCATTTAATATTATTTATAGCAAAATAAACTATATTTAAAAAAACGTCATTCGCAAATTTTGGATGCTAAAAAGGAAACAATATGTACACTGCGGTCTAAATAATAATTTTAAAGAACCGTATTAAACGATTTTGATTTTTCACATAGGTACTGTAATTAATAAACATATCTGGAACACTATATAATATTAATTTTTTTAAGACACTATAATTCATTGTTCTTAGGTTCTTGTAAAAGTATTTTTTTATTAGGATAGGGTCGTTAGCCCTGCGCTCAACCCCCAACCTGGAGGACTAGACTACCCCAACCACTTAAGGTTATGGTACTTATTAAAGTACACTGGGTGATGGGAGCGGCAACCCATAACATTGACCCTGACCCTGAGATAAGTAATATACTATTACATTAATAAATAAGTTAATTTTTTGAAATAAACTGTATTTGCTGTAATTAGTAATTTTTGTCTGTAAAGCATTTTTTCATATTCATAATATTTTAATGATGAGTGATGACATAATTTTAAATATGATATAAATTATATTTTTCAGATTTTAATTAGTTCTAAAAATATAAAATCAGTAGAACTATTGATTATAAATGTTCTGTTATTGAAAAGTACCATAAAAATATAGTGAATAACTTAAATTATCACGTTTCACAGTGAGCTTTGAAAGCACTTAAGGACATTGGTCAGTTGGCACGTCTCCACACCACGATCGGCGCATCGTTGCAGTGTAGCACGAACTACCTCGTTTTCCGAGCGATATCATTCGTATATCAAAAATCATATTTTAATTATGCTGTTGTTACTTTGTTAGTATTTTTTAGTGATGGGAACAATCGAGAGATTCTCTCGCAAAAACCTCTCGGTCAATTTAGTATTTCATTACACTCAGTACTCAGTAGTCGATAATCACTAATCGGTTACTCGAGTAGTCGAGTAGGTTGCTCTCACGTTATTTAATACTTGCTACTCGGTAGTCTATTAGCATTTACAATTAATTACTAATTAATACTTTTACTTATTTGACATTTTATAAAATAAATATAAAATCGTGTACAAGAACATAGGTATAATAAGTTTTTCAATATTATAAATCTTAATTATACAATTGTTAAAATTTATAATGTAATTTTAAATTCATAAAGTAATAAAAAAAAATCATATCGAGAGATTAAAATCATTAAATAATAAATATTTATATATCTATTTAATTTCGAAATAATCACTCACCGAGTAATTTTTATCATTTGACTATTTCAACTGATTTTGATACCGAGAGAATCACTCGAGAAGTTTCAAAACAATCGAAATAATCGAGTAAATCTAACAATCGAATATTTCGAGTGATTTCTCTCGATTGTTCCCATCACTAGTATTTTCAACATTTTTGTGGTAAATGAATGGCGTGCGCGATCGAAGCATACTAAAGCGTTTTATATTTTACTTTAGCCATTGAGACTATTTCGTTAATATTTCATATATTATTTTGAAAATGAACCAAACAATTATTATAAAAACAAATATTGTTTTTCATTGAGCTGTACGTGTAGTATTGTTATGAAATACACAATATGGCGTAGTCATCTCGACGTAAATCGTACCGGCTTCAACGCCAATCGATACGAGTGGTCTGGTAATGAAACTGTAAAAGTAAAACTGTTCACAGGAAATGTTATTTGTGATTTTGTACTAGCTAATGACCTCGCGTTACGATGCCTTGCTGTTTGAAAGTTGTTGTGCTATTCGTAGTACTATTTTGTCATAGGTGACGATGTGTATGAATCTATCCTGTCATTTAATATAAGTGACTAAACTATACTACTAACATTTAAGCGAATTTTTTATGTAGTTTTAAAACGTCATAGTTGAGCAATATAGTTTTTGAAAAACAAGATGCATTTTTTTGATGTATTATTACGATATTATATATAATTGTATACACTAATATAGACATTCACAATTACAAAATATGAAAATTCAAAAATTATGTTTACTCGAGTACATAATCGAATTTTCATTTTAGCCATAAATGTTAGTTCTAAATGCTGTAGTGTAGTTTTTGGTATAAACCTTAAGTTATCTTGGTTTTTTAAATCTTCCTTATAGACCTTATAATATGACCAACAAATGTGATCTCAATGAGCACTAAGCTATTATAAAAATGTTTAAATTGCTTTTATTTATTTATTGTGTTTATTAAATACTTACTTTTAAACATTTATTTTTGTATAAACGGTTACGGACACGTTTAAACAAGTGTACAAAATCTGAAAATATGTGAAGTTTTCGTTCAGATTCAATTGAATATTCAAAATAATTCTATAGATTTTCCTTTGAACCATCTATACCAAATTCTTTCAACATTCTATGATTAGTTGTTGCACCATCACAAACAATACCGTTAACAGTAATTCCAATGTTCTTTAACAATTAAATAGCTTTTAACACAAGTTGAGCAATCATGACACATATAAAATATATGTATTTATATATTATATAATATGTATAGAAATAATTAGAAATTACAAAGGTTAGATTTGGCTGTATATAGAAATTAAATTATTGACTAAAAATAAATAAATACTCATTAATCGTGTATCATGTATAAATAATAACAATTAGTATAATTAATAACTGTGAAACAAAAAAAACAAGTAGAAAAATAGAAAAGGTATATATAAAGATACATATATTACATGAAAAAGGTACATAACAAAACATAATTAGGTAAAAATTATTTTACAGTTTTATACATGTGTTTACATAAAAATAATAATAGTATATTATAATACTATAGCAATATAATAATAATTAAGAACATATATTACATAAACTTAGAATAAACTTAATAAATTGCATATATTTTTGTTTTAAATATTATGAGTAGGTACCTGAAAATACAGGCAGTTCTTTAGGATTAGATAATGTTTTTTTTTCTAACGAGTTCTCTATAGCACCAACATTCTTCCATCTTTCAATGAGCATTGATTTTGGCATGACATTGAAGATGTCTTTCAGCTTTAGCTAGGATAAAACACAATATTTTAATAGAATTTTAGAATTTATTACTAAATTGTAATTATCAATGAATAATATTATGTAATTACTTACTTCATTTTCCTCTGGGAAAACTTACGCAATTAGCTTTGATTTTTTTCGGAAAAATAGATCAGTACTCTTATGAAAATATGTTGTTAATATATATATAATTTTAAAAACTAAATTCTTTTTATACATATACGATATACATTACATAAATAAGTTACAACATGACAGTTGGAAAATCACTACAGAATTACCAAATCGTATGTATCACCTGTCAATGGACTATCAATTTACCTTCAATAGAATTATTTAGTAAAAAAAAGTACCTATATAATTTAAAATATATTTTTTATGTTATACATACTTGCATTTATCATGAAATAGATAATTAAAAGTTTAGTATGCATATTTTGTGCATCATTGGACAATCTTCCATTGTCTAATTCGAAATCTCCTAAAATGTAACGTCTGTCATTAATTGAATGAAGTAGTTCTAATAGTGTCTATAATATTTTAAAAAATGTTAAACTTTAAAAGGAGTTTTATTAATTTAATTATTCTTACTTGGACACTCCAATCCAATGGTTTATATAATCCATGTTTACCAAGGAGTTTTAAAAAGATATACCTATTATACCATCAAATAAATCTATTATACAATCAATAAATATTATAAAACTAATATTACTACTTATTAAGGATATTATATATTCTTTAGCCTTCATTATAATTGGCATGAAATAATTATGCTTAAAATAATTAACAAGTATAAGTTGCAACTTTAGTTTAATTATCATGTATCTACAATTTCAAAGAATTAAGTTAATGATTACATGAAATTTTAATTTATTATTTTTATTAGTTATTGTAGTATATAATTGTATTATATAGATAATATAGTTTATACTAATACATTGAAAAAATATAATTTATATTGTATAATAAATTTACATACATTTTTACTTTATTAATAAAAGTATATAATATTATTTCATTTATAATTTTTATTGATATTTTTCTCTAAATAAATAAATTACAATAAAGTGCATATTATATCAATTGTATTTTATAAAGTTATAATACACTACATAAACTTAAATATTTAATTTTTATATGTACAGTTAATACAATGAAATGTAATTATTAATTTATTTATATTACTACATTTACTATATTAATTATATAACTTAAGTATATTAGGTTATTTAATTTGTGATTTGTGCTTAATTATACTTTTAATAAGTATCAAACATTATAATTTATAATAAGTAACTGTTAACCGGCCAACAATAAGCAAAAATAATTTATGACATATACCATCTACGGATGAATACCAAGTATTGACAAAATGTTATCGGTCATAAATTTATAACCAATAACATATTAATTTATATGGTTTCATATTAATTGTACTTCCATATAGTAATAGTTAGAAGAATAAATAAATATATTATATGTGTATATATATACTATGTATAATCTACTATAGCCATCACACATTCTTTATGTAATATATCCAATTTGAGCTGTTAGACAATCGGATATATTTGTAATTTGAGTAAAATTATAAAAGGTAAAAAGATGTTTTCAGCGGTTAGTAGATAAAGTCAGTTATTGTGAGGGAGGATTGGGGAAGAATGAATGAAATGGATTTGTGTAAGTACAATATAAATTTGATTTACCTAGTAGATAGGTATATTGGAATATAATATTCATATTACATTTTGTTAATATTATCTATAGATGTATGGTGAGACGCCTCCATAAAGCTTGAACATGATCACGCTCAATTGTACAAAGGTTAGGTTAAGTTACTGATTGTTCTGTTGGTACGCCTCCACACCACGATCGGCGCATCGTCGTGGTTTCGCACGAACGAGCACGACATCGTTTTGTTACCCGAACTTCGCGAAATATCATGAACGTTTATATCTTGCACTCGTCAATTTAGCTCTTTCGTTTTACGAGACGTAAAAACCTCGTGACAATATCCGTCGTCGTTATTGCAATATTTGATACGTCGGACGTTGATCACGATATCATCGTTGCTTGCCACTCGCTATAACTCTAAACTTGTATCGCAAATATTGAACTGCAAGATTTTCATATTGTCTACTGCTCTATTTTATTACGAATGTCTGGTTGTATCCAGTTAACCTGTTCTGTGTTACTTAACATAAACGACAAATTATAAGGCATTTATATATTATCGTACACACTTGTACACGAGGACTGTAAACGTATTGTGTAATTACGTTGTTATTATTTAAGTATATGATTTTGCAAATGAGCTAAACAATTGAATATTTATAAGAAACAAATATTGTTACTCATTGCATAATGTATGAGCCGCGAGTGTAATAAATTGCGTGTAGTCATAAAATACACAACATGGCGTACTTGGTCGTTTCAATGTAAATCGTACCGGTTTAAATAACCAATCAATACGAGTGGTCTTGTATTAATTTAATAGTAAAACTGTTTACAAGATATATAATTCGTCTTATACTATTTAATGTTTACCACGCGTTACGACGACTGGCTGCTGTTTTATTGTTGCTGTGCTACTCGTGTCATACGTCGAAAATAAAACGTTTATAAAGGTGGATTGTATCTTTAACGATCTGACTACTCAAATATGATTGTATAAAAATCATGTACTTACGCTATTTGACATTCCGCGTTCATACATATAATATAATATGATATGCTTTTTATCTAAAAATTTGGTAAATACTCATGGTATACTATCGTGTCATAGGTGACGATGTGTATGAACTTGTAGTAATTAAAAAATAAAAGTTTATAAAGTTGGATTGTATGTTTTACGATCAAACTACTCAAATATGATTGCTGTAAAAAATCATGTACTTACGCAATCAAATATAATTTCCTACCACAGTGACAGTGACGTATATCCATTTCCCTAATAATACGGATAATACCGAAATGGATTATACTAAAGAAAGGTGCTATACTCCTTGTTGAAAACTTATGTTATCTAACTTTGTTATAAGATTTTTGAAATATTTAACATCGTCTTCTTTTAACTGCCCTCTTGATAACTTTTTAACATCAATGTAAATATTTAATCATCTTATGATTTTTGTCAACTCATAAACTTGGAACTTCTTAAGTAGTTTTGATTGATATAAATTATATATCACCTTGATATTATGATAGTATTGTTAATAATGTTGTATAATGGTGTGGATGATACTGGTGGTAATTGAAAGAAATGGTCAAACACCAAACGGTCCATTGATTCTTAATATTGACCGTATTGATTGATCAACGTATCCAATTGTTTTTATGCCAGCCTTTGAGTATTTCATAAATTATTTAAAAGGTAAATATTAGCAAATTGACAACGAAACGTTATATGAAATGATTAAACTTTAATTTTAGTTTTAATATTGATTGAGTGGCAGTTTAAATTCTGTATAAAGTGTTAGTCTATAGGTTGCTTTGTCTGTTAGTGTTGTGAGTATAATTGGTGATGGTGGTAGATTATTAATATCTGGCCCGAGGTTTTCTATGCAAATTACAGATTCTGCCAAAACTCGTATAAACAATGATTTACTAGAATCTGTTGGTCCTGTGATGAATTGCATTACCGGAACGCCTTTAACTCATATTTGTTGTCTTAGAATGCAAGTGTTATAATGGAATTTCTGTTGACCTTCATTTAAACTACCATTTAAATTATTGATCTGTTGTCTGTACTATTATTTTATAGTCATCTTTAGTTGATTTTCATCTAAACCATTTATAAACGGCAATTAAATTTATTGATAATTAGCTGCAAAGGTGTTTTATATATAATACTAAAAAATATGTTGACAACTATAATATTAATATAGTAGATTTAAAATAAAATTTAGAAGTCATATTCTCAATTAATTAATTAAACCCTGATATTATTAGTTGATTGTTTACAAAACCACCATTTCACGTTTAATTGCGCAACAGATAATTGATTTATATTCGTTGATTCGCATAGGTATAGATATTATGTTTAAAATTTGTATTTAATATTAGTTCTATAGATCTGTCTGTGTCCTTTTAATTTATGAGGTATTTTAGAAGATAATTAAACAGTTGTAATCTAATTTTCACAGGGTCGGATTATTGTCATCAATTAACGATGTTCTTGTATATTTACATCGATTGGTTCTGGATTTTCATCGTCATCGTCTGATTCATGAATTTCATTTAACTCGAGGTTATATTCTTATTGGCTCATTGTGTCCATGATCTAACATATTCTTAATTTGAAATCGATTGAGTGATTATAATTGACTATCTACTGTAAAATTGCATCATAGGTTTAAATTATTTGATATAAAGGTTAATAATAAAAATAAAAATAAAAACAAAAGAAAATATGATTAAAAAATGTATGTATTATTATATTATTTTAATGATTTAATTTAAATCATGGAAAAAGCCCGAGAGCATAAAAAAACCATGCATAAATGAAGTAAAAAAAATCAATAAGTTATTATTAATACTTATCACTCTATTATTACTAATAGTACAAATCATTAGTTATATAATATCTTATACATATATATTTATAAAATTAATAATGTCAATGGACGTAATATATGCAATAAATTTGTAAATTTGGCCGTCCACAGCACATAAAACTAAAACCTTATTGTTTTTGGACGAAGGCAAAAAAAAACATCAATTGCGCGTTCTTGGACACCAATTACAAAATAATTTAATTCAAACCAAGCTCAAATTTTTTCGATATTAACTTTTTCAAGTTGTCATTGCCATCGTTCTTCGGATTAGTGAGCTTGTTTCCTTGTAGCGGACTCAGGCACGCCAGGGATCTTAGGTTTCTCTTGTAGCTGTCTTGATCTAAGTTAGCTTCCTTCGAGAGAGACCTCAGTTACGCCATGAAGTTCCTTGGGACAAACCCCTGATATTCGATATCGGATAGATCTACGGCCAAGTCGCTCTAGTCACCAGTCTCCTCGGTAGTATGGTGGTAAGTAATATCCTCGCCCGATGATTATCGTATATTTCTCAATATCCTCTTCAGTCGCATATTTCTTGGTGCCACTGTTGATGGTTCTGTTGAACCTTATATTGATAGTAGTAAAAACCACTTAACCATCAAAGATAGACCATTTGCTCTGTGCCTGTCTAGGGGACATGATAGCTCCAAAGTTTGGCAAAAATAAAGAAGTTATTTAGTTTTAAAGAAGAATATTTAATTTGAATATTAGAAAGAATATATTATGTATGTATATTATATACACTATGTCCGGTTTACATTATTAACAGAGATAAGATGATGGAAAATAAAACTATTTCCATTTACTGCAGAGGTAAAGAACACCATGTGCCCTTTCTGGAGTACAGATATACTGATAATCCATTCCAAAATTTTGGAATACTCATAAAAATTTTGAAGTCCTTACAATCAAAATTGTGGTAATTAGACCATTATTTTTATCTGAAAAAATGTTTACAGACACATTAAAAAAAATATCTTTGTAAAACCAATACATTCCTAACTTCGTTTAGAATGTAAAAAATACATCAGTAGTAGCATTTTATAAGACGTCGTATTCTAGTCTTACATTCTGAAAACTCTTAAATTTAAATAAAATTTTCTTATAATAAAAAAAAAGAATTGAAACGATATGTTATTTTAAATTTTAGTATGTCATTTTTCGGTGCCCCTTAGAATGAGGCGTCTGCAGGCATGTGCCTACCGTGCTTAGTGGTTAATCCAGCATTGTACGTATTAAAAAAATTGTGCTATCAATTCTATATGGTAATTTACTTATTTTATTTAAATGTAATGGAAGATTTTCTACAAGCTAGTGCCGGCCCGGTACAGAATTTTGTGGGGCCCCAAATATTTATTTATTTAAGTTTAAACAGCGATGCCCAATAACACTTTTGTATAGTTTACAGGCAGGAAATGATGTAGAATAATGAGTGTAGTACAATAAAGTCCGAGTAAATTATTTAAATACACATTAAAAGAAATAGTAGAATTATGAAAAAAATATCAACATTATGAGAGTTTACAAGCCGCATGCATCTTATTAAAGGGGAATTATTATTTTGAACTGTTTGCTGGAATGGCATATAAAAAGTGTGCCTAGTCGTATGGGATCAAAAACATTAATCTGGACAATAATGTATAATGTATATTAAATAAATAATATGAGCAGTATTCATATAAAACTACTATTTACCTACTAAGTTTTTAAAATTATTATGCAAGTTAAAAATAATGACTTTTTTTTAATTTTGTAATTGAGTAATTTTATTGAAGATTTTTCGTTTTAATTTGTTCTTAATTACATTTTTTAAATCTGAACTTGGCATTTGTATATTATTTATTTTAGTTTTTTTTGAGGAGTCAAAATTAAATCTGTAAAGAGGGACTAGGAAAAACTAATTTTACTGTATCTGATCTTATTTTAAATATATACAAATTAATAATAGTACCTAAATTAACTGGTTTTATATTTATATTATTAAATTATTATAGTGGGAATATAAAATGTTTTTATACACAATAGTTAAAGAATAAATTTAATTTGTACATTCTCGCGCATACCTAATTCCCACTACATCCGCCATTCCAACAACTGACGGCCGACAGATTGTGAGAGGGGTTTAAGGTCGGTGTGGTAGTGTTGTGGGAGAAATTTGTGTATGAAACGGCGGAGCGCGTTCATTTATATGCGCAAAGGAGTGACCCGACTATAGATATACTGTATGGCTGCCATTTCGATTAACAATAACGAATGATCGATTGTTCCAGTCTAATCGCGTGATCCATAGATTATTATCACAGTTATCGAAATATTCGATTGGTTCAAACAATCGAATATTTTCTCTCGACTGTTCCCATTACTAGTAAAAACCTCGTGACAACGTCTCTCGTGGTTTTCGCAATGTTTCATCACGAGATTATCGTTGCATGTTATAACCCTAAACTTGTATCGCAATTTTTCAACTGCGAATATTTCATATTGTCTAAAGATCTATTTTATTGCGATAGTCTCGTAGTATGCAGTTGACTTATTTTGTGGTACTGTGGTAAATTATACCACAGTAAATATAACAAAAACCACAAAGCATATTAAGGCGTTTATATTTTATCGTACGCATTTGTCCACGAGAACTGTAAACGTTTTGTAATTACGTTGTTATTATTTAAGTATATTATTTTTCAAATGAGCTAAACAATTGAATATTTATAAGAAACAAATATTGCATAATCCATGAGCCGCAAGTGTAATAAATTGCGTGTAGTCATAAAATACACAACATGGCGTACCCAGTTGTTTTTGATGTAAATCGTACAGGTTCAAACAATCAATCCATACGATTAGTCTCGTATTAATGTAATAGTAAAACTATTAACAAGAAATATAATTCGTCTTGTACTATTTAATGATTATAACACGTTACGACGACTGGCTGCTGTTTGATTGTTGCTGTGCTACTCGTGGTATACTATTGTGTCATACGTCGAAAATAAAACGTTTATAAAGGTGGATTGTATCTTTTACGATCTAAATACTCGAATATGATTGTTGTATAAAAATCATGTACTTACGCTATGTGACCGTGACATTTCACGTTCATACGCATAATATGTTGTGCTTTTTATCTAATAATTTGGTAATATCCAGCTATTCAGGATATTACAAACTCATAATGTCTTTTATTATAAATTACTAACATTAAAACAAATTTTCACGTAGTTTTGAACTGCATAGAAAAACTTCATAGTTATGCAATTTAAATTTTTCAAAAAACGAGCCATTTGATGTATTGTTACGATTATTATGTGTTATGTAACGACATTAAAGAAATGCTTATAAATGCATAGGTATGACATTGGAGATGACTATAGAATATTGTAGAGCATAACATGGTTCAATTATAACTAGTAGAAAATAATGATAAATAATTTGATTTTTTTGAATTTGAGGGTTCCAATGCTCATTATTAAAAGTAAGTTCATTTACTTCAATTAGTTTTCCAGAATTTTAGCTTTGATGATTGTAAGAAAATTGAGAAACAAGTAGCCTAGTTTTTTGTTTTTCTCTGGTAGTGTGAATTGAATCCCTATTGTTTTGAGTATGTCTATTAGATATTTGTATACTTCCAATATATGTTTTAAAATCGAAAAAAGCTGATAAAACCAATTATTTGGTACTAAATGTTTCTATGCCAAACCAAAAACTATCAGGTCATCAGTTTAGAAGGACTAGAGGGTTCTAGCAATATATTATCAGTTTTACATATTTATTTAAGTACTAATCAAATTAATATCTAAAGCCTAGTATTTGAGTAGTATTAAATTAGTTAAAAACTACATTTAGATCGAAATTTGCATGTATAACATGTTATACAAATATATTGGAATAAAAATAGTTACATATAAATAACAATATTATATTTACAAGATGTGTATGGTTGGAATATTAACAACTGAATGTTTTTGCATCTAAATTTTTTAATTTCTGTAATATTGTATAAATATAAAAATACTCTTGTGAAATTGGAATGCAATTTTAAAGCGCAAGTGCTATCATAGAATAGGTTGCAGGTAATAATAATGTGATGTATTATTGTTCCATTTATATATATTGCAGTTTATTAAAATATACCATATAATAATAAATTGCATGAAACATTAAGTTATGCCAAACCATGTTTAAGAAACCATTGTGAGAATTTTAATACATTGTTATCTAAATTTCATTTATTTTTTATTTTTTTCCAACCAACCATCTTCAATGCACTTGAATGAATCCCTAAAATAAATATAAAATGCACGTATATGAATTAAGCATTATTGAATATCTTTGGCAACAATAAAATAAATTTATACAGGTATAAAGTTTTACAATTTATAAAAGTACATTTTACCAGTGTTTTACTATGATAAATGTTTCCCCAGCTATTTTTATTTGCCATGGTAGTAAGTTATTATTTGATTCACTTTAAGATAAGCATTATTGTGTTGCTTGTCAATTGTTACCATTTTATGTCAATGATTATTTTAAGAATATCGTCCTATACATGATAATATTAATAGAAAGGTCTTTTTTAAAACCATTATACTAATATACTAACAGCCAAGTAGTTTAAAGTTATAAATATTAGATATATACAGGATTCAGGATTTATAACATTTGCATGCTTTTTTTTTTATTAGGCAATCTGTTACAAATAAGAACAATAAGCTTAATTGATAAAATATGACAAAAATATCACAGGAATGACGGAGTGAAGAGATCTCCCAGTGGAGGTACTTCGTCAGGAGATAGTAGTCAGACTAAATTACACACGTTTACATTTTTTTTTTTTCAGTTTATTTTAGAAGGTCACGACACCACTGTCTTTTTAATCTTTTTTGAGGGTTACCTGGAATAGTTGCGGATGAGAGTTGTGTAATAAGAGGATTTGGATGTTGGGTTAATCGGCTATTGAAACGCTTGTAGTGAAGTTTGGCTAATTCGGTGACAGTTTGTATTTTTATATCAGAGTGGAGGGATTTATTGGAGATGTAGTATAGAGCTTTTGAAATTGTTCGAAGAATTTTGGATTGGAACCTTTGGATACGATTAGTATTAGATATAACCTAACTTAACCTGCACCCCAGGACTGAATGCCATATGTCCAGATGGGTTTTAGGAGTAATTTATAGATTAATAGTTTGTTAGTTAATTTTATTTTTTTGGCAGTCAATAAAGGTCGTAGAAGACGAAAGCGGTTATTTAGAGCGACAGTTTTGTTTTTGAAGTGAGGCGCCCAAGTAAGACGACGATCGATATAAATTCCAAGGTATCGCACACATTGGGCATTAGGTAAAGTTTGGTTATTGAGAAATAGTGTCGGGCATGTGCCGCGTCAAAGAGTGAAAGTACAGTGGATGAATTTGATTTCATTCATTTTTACTCCCCATTCTCTATACCATGTTTCGAGAAGGTGGAGATGATTTGCATACTTAGACTTCAAAATGACCATTACTTTAATTTTCATCATTTACAGATATATATTGTTTAACATCTTCTTTGATTGTATTCAATTTACCTTTGATCTCTCTGTCTGTTGAATTGCAAGATTCATTTGGTGATTAGTAATATGCGTTACGCTTTGCTTTCATAGTACTAATTGCATCTTTGGTGTGTTCTGTTTCACTGGGAGATAGTAAATACAATAGTATCAATGCAAAAAGCCTGAACTATTTTTCAATATCGTTCAAATTGTGACATTGAAAAATAAACATATCCAGTGAATAATATCGTTTTTTTAAATTTTTATCAACATTTTTATAACTTTTTGACGTAGTCTGGAAATATGCGTTTACATGTTTCACAATTATTTTTGTATAATGATTTGTACATATATTTATTATTGTAATATGTAATATAATTGTAAACTAAGACTTTAAAACACCAGTTTAGATAATCGAATATTGAAGTAAAACCATTCCATCCTATACACAATGCATTCATTTATGCATAAATAAAATCTGTAACTATATTTGTAAACATAGGCCAACTCAGTTTTTGTTTTAAAAGCTAAGCCATGAAGTAATTGCTTCAATTCTGTGCCGAACTAATCATTTCATTGATGGGATGGATAGGTAACACTCTGTTGCTTGTTAATGGTTATCGAGAAAGCCAACTCCTCAAGAAACTACCCGTCACATTATGAATAACGTCCCATATTTCTCAGTGGTGCACTGCGGTCAGTGATTTAACAACATTGTTGTTGAACCTGGCCATGATGTTGTGTTCACAAAGTTTTACAAATACCAACCTGGTACCGTTGTATAAACTCCATTTGGCGTTCAGGTTAATGTAGCAGCATGAATTTTGCGCCCACCATCAGCGTCATATTATTAGGTCTGTTCAAGCGAATCGAAAATCACAAAGTATTCCCCAGATTTCAAACGTTTCGATGTTGCCGTATTCAAGCAGGAGTCAGGAGTAACTACGCATCAAATTTTCTGTCATCGTACGTCCTTGTTTAACATACTTATATGTAAGTGAAAACAATTCCCTCTGTCTATTTGCCAAATACTATAAGACTTGATGCGTGCGATTACTATCGATACTATCTATATACTTTTATTGCTGCCGGAAATACATTTTGCATTAAAAGTTAATCTCTAATATTATATATTTTATTGTGGTATATTGTTTTGAAAAACATATTTTATTACTGGATATAAAGAATAGAAGAAACTTTACATTAAAATACGAAAGATCTTCTGTACTTCCATTCCATCAGATTCAAAATTCTTTAAATTTATACAATCAGTTTGTGTAAGACGTATATGGTTTGTAATTATTTTTGTCGAACCTAGTTTCTTTATCTTAATCTTTTTCCTTTCCTCCTCTTCACTATTGGCGGATCACTCCCCGGTCGCCCTTTGTTTCATCTTTGACTATCGCCTCTGCCGCGACTGGTGTTTCTCCTTCACCTTGGTAGTTGACATTAGACATACCGGCTCTTATTTCTCGCCGTTTTTCTTTTCTTCTCTTACGGCAGACCTTTCGGAGGTGATATCTCCAGGCAGCATCCCAGGAGGCTTTAATGCCTTGAAGCACTTACCCGAAAATCTGCGAGAGAAATGTTTCGCTCCGCCCATAAATATAATGAACTTTGGCCGTCATGTAAAGCGTCACATCATCACCCAGATAAATTATTAGGTCAAGAGTGCAACCTATCGCCATCATAATGTTAGATACATCTATCTACTATATAAGTAAAAATTAGCTAAGTGGTACAGCATGTCCGTTTAATCACGTATGATAATTACTTCTCCCCACGTGTAATTGAAGTCTACTCGCACAATACTTGTGAGCCCGCTTCTCAACCCCTTTCTTTTGAATAAATTAAGGTGACTGTTACTCTCAATACAGTAACTAATCTTACCCTTTGAGCACAACCTGTCGATGACTATATGGGTATATTCTTTAATTATTATATTTTCATCATTAAAAAATATTAAATATCTGTTATATATATCTATTGAAGAATTATGGTTCTTCAATAGACAGACAAATTGTGGAGGACCTCTCCTTCTTCCACGAAGTCCTCAACCTCTTCCTCGTCCTTTTCCACGACCACTAGAACCGCTGCTTTTGCTGCTGCAGAAGCTATAGACACCTTGGCTTCCGCAGCAGCTAAAGTGGCTGCTACTGCCGCTTGAGCAACTTTAGCCTCAGATATGTTGCTTTTTGCTGATGGTAATGGTGGTTTCGATGGGGTGTTTTGGTGCCATTGATTTCTTAAATGTCCCCTTTTTCTACAATTGTATTTTTGACTTTTATCATAGTTTAGCTATGACACCATAAAATTAATTACAAATAAATTATTAAAAGTTTTCACATGTGGTTGCGTCAACTAGGTTGGTCTCGCCACTCCTTGGAACTGCTAGTGGTGCATGTTGACATTTTTATGACGTCTTATCAATAGTTTTAATATGGAAAGCAATTTCCATTTAGAAATTGAATATCGGACTGCAATACGGCTTTATACTTGTATCGAATATTTAAATCTCGATATGAAAAAGAAATATTGGAAACTAACGGACATTCTTAAATAATTGAAAATTTTGTCTTCGTATTTTTTTAAAATATATATAAAATATATAAATTGAACAATACTGTGGTACAACGAAAAAGTTAACCTAACCTACCCAAAAATTCCTTTCAAAAACGCTTTTTGCAGCACGAATAGTGACATTGATAGGACAAGAAATACTTGAGTTCCTAGGTAAAGGTTCATTTATTACATAATATAAAACCCTATTTGCAGCTCTATAAACTTTCCTGGTTACTGAAAAACCAGTACCAACACAAGAACTGTTGTAACACATCTAGATTAGGGTGACCATAATTACCGGTTACAAAAACCTGGCCAAAAAGTTAAATTTTCTTATTGATATTATTTTATTTATATCGAAAAGTTTTCCGTTGGAGTCACTGTACGATTTTTATCGCCAAAGGTTATTTAAAATTTTTTAGACGGACTTAGAAAAATTGATTTATTTATTTATTGACATAAAACGGATTGTGGAATCCGCTGGACAACATGTAATAATATTTTGTTGCTTATAATAAGATCACCAAATGTATACTATGCTGAACAAATCGGTTAAGTAAAAGACCATTGTTAAATATTATGAAATAAACTTAGTACAAGTAAAAAATATTAATTGACCATTAAGATATAAAAAATAAAATTTTGAAAAAAATACTGATAAAGCAAAAAAAATTCACAGTATCAAAAACTATTGAGACACATATATATATATATAGGTAGGCCTACATTTTTCATAGTATTAAAATATATTATAGTTTATAAATGTTCTTAAATGATATAAGAAATTATAATAATAAAATACTGGAGACGAAATGTGCAAAAATAAGTTTGCTGAAAAAATATAATATATGGATTACTAAAATTATTATTAATTGTTAGATAGAAAACAATTTTCCATGTCTTTAAAATAATCCGTGTGTCTAAACAAAATTATCGCGCTTTATAATATTCGGAGTGATGATAGGTCCAGATCGAGCAGAACAATTGGATTTGATTGCATCACTCAGAAATTCGCCTCGCTCACACCCTGGGGTACCACGACAGGTACTTTTAATACCGAAACTATTAACATGTGCAGGCAGTTGGACCCGGTTGGTCTTGGAAGCTGTACTTGCCAATGGCCACATAAAAGCAGAGAATGTTCTCGGGATAGATTCCTGGTACATGCATGTCTTTGATGGCCTTGATCAAGTGTGTGTAAGAGTTTTGTTGGGGTTAATGGCCTACAACCTAGCATGTTTAGGTATAAGCATTTTTTACACGGGAAAACGCCACGTACAATTGTCCGTATGTGTATACGTTCAAATGTCGCACTCTGTTAATTGTTGATTGTTATCGAGAAAGCCAACCTACCAGGAAACTACTCGTCGCATTATGAATGGCATCCCATATTTTTCAGTGGTGCACAGCTATCGGTGACTTCACATTGTTGTTGAACCTGGCCCTGATGTTGTGTTTACTCAGTTTTACAACTATCATCCTGGTATTAATACAGTTTTGGAGTCAAACCTTCTGGTTTTTTCATCTTCATCTTTTTCCTTTCCTCCTCTTCATCCTTGGTGGATGCAGTCCCTAATCGCCCTCTGTTTCACCCTTGACTGCCGCGGCTTTGATGTTTTCTCCTTCACCTCCTTTAGTTAAACTATGGTTTTTTAATAGACATATCAGATAAATTGTGGAGGACCTCCCCTTCTTTCATGAAGCCCACTACTTCCGCCGTGGCCTCGTTGAATGAATTTTCTGCGACGGCTTCTAAAGTATAAAGAATAATAAAATGTATGGACGTATAATGTCACATATTATGTAAATTAATAAACACAAATAATATATATAGTGAAATATTTTTTATTGAAAAAAAAAAAAAACCCCAATATGAAGAACATATGTCTATTGTTCTTTAATAGAAATATTAGACATATTTTGGAGGAATTCCCCTTCCTCAAGAAAGTCTTCCATTTCACCCGCGGTACTTTCAGTCGCTTTTTCCACAGTGGCCTCTAAAGCCGCTTCAAAAGTTTTCGCAGCCTTTGCTTCTGCAGCAGACAAGGTGGCTGCTGCTTCCGCTGCGGCTGCTCTGCACTCTGCGGTAGTGCTGCTGGTGGTGATATTATTGTTTTGGGAGCAGTTTTTATATAAATGCCCCCTTTTTCTACAGTTATAATATACTGTAAGAAATAATAAATTGCTCTAACTCGGCTAATTTCGTTTACATACTGTATGTTTAATAATTAATAATAATTATATGAATTTTATAAATAGAACTCGCATCTTGTTTCGTAAGGCTGCTTATGGCCTTGGTCACTATTCCCGCTTGCCCCCAATTCCTCCAAAAATTTTAGTGTTGTAAAAATAATTTTGTGACATTCTGTTTAAATACAACAAGAAATAAAATATTGACAAATGTATATAATATTCAAACTTATAAAAAAATATAAGTATATTATTAAATATTTTTAATAATTATTAAATTCTGAGCCAATCTAGTCAATCTCGCATTTTGTTTCATATGGTTTATTATGATGACTTCCTGCAGCACGGCCCCCCCCCCACCAATTCGCCGTCCTTGACCGTGATTACTGCCACCAATGCCTCCAAATATGGTGGCATTGTAGAAATGGTAATTGTGTGCTGACCATGATGGTTCCGTAGCATAAACCCCATTTGTCGTTCAAGTACCTTGGCAGTATGAAGTACGCGCCCACCATCAGCGTTAAATTTTCTGTCGCCGTCCGTTCTTGTGTTACATGTTGGTGAAAACATTTCCCTCTATGGAAAATAGCATAGGACTTGATGCATGCGTTCACTATCGATACAGATATACTTTTATTGTGGTATACTATTGTAGTGAACCTACAAGTAACACGTTCTACGTTAAGCGACGAAGTCAGTGACACTGTAAGGTGTTGCAATTTACTTCGAGGTTGAAAAGAATAAACTTTAAGACTTTTAAAGTTAATTAATTAAACTTTTTAATGACATAAAAAAAAAACACACACCAAAATTACAAATGAAATTTGAAGATAGATACTTATTGTATCTACCTGAGATTTAAATAACGTGCACAGACGTCTTGACATTAAAAATATAGTTAAAATCTAAATCTAAGTTAGTTTACATCTAGTATTTATATTAGTAGACCAAGGGAGTGAAAAGGATGTTTACTACTACCAAATCTCCTTATTGGACCTTCTTCGGATAGCAGTACCTACAATGTTGTTTTCGTACTTTGTTCCAAAATGATGTCGCTCCTTTTATGGTCTGGTTAAACTGCGTAAACAACTTGTTATTGTAAATCTCCAAATTTTTATATGGTCTAAGAGATTGTTTTCTTTTAAACCCGGAGATATTAATTCGCCCACTAGAAGGGTGCGCTCTGTGTTGAATAACAACAGCAGTTGTGTTATTATTTTAGAAACGTATAATCGTTATTTTATATTATATAAATATATATTATTAATTAATAATTATTAGTAAACCACTTGGGTTTACTACACTATTTTGAAAAACATATTTTATTGGATATAAAAAATAGAAGAAACTTACATTCAAATACGAATGGTACTTCTATTCCATCAGATTCATCATTCTTTAAATTTATACAATCAGTTTGTGTAAGACGTGTATAATCTGAAATTATTTTTGTAATAGTTAACATTAATACGGTTTTGGAGTCAAACTTTTCGGTTTCTTCATCTTCATCTTTTTCCTTTCCTCCTCTTCGCCCTTGGTGAATACAGTTCCCGGTCGTTCTCTGTTTCACTCTTGACTATCGCCTCTACCGCGGCTGTGATTTTTCTCCTTCACCTCGGTAGTTGACATCGTACATATTGGTTTTTTTTCACGCCGTTTTCCTTCTCTGTTCTCCTCACGACAGACCTGACGGACGTGATACCATCTCTCGTCCTTCGATATTGACGCGCAGACGAGCAAAAGTTGTTCAAGGGAATCGCTGTCGTCCTGGGCCGAAATTGAAATAGAATCCACTATGGACGATCTCAAATGTAGCAATACAGAAGCTGCAGTTTAGAAGATCTCTTTGGTATTCTTCATTCGATCGACAGCTACTAGAGATTCTGTTGTGTGCTACTCCTGTGTAGAACCAAAGACTATATAAATACAGTTATTATAATGCTATTTTTCTTTTCTTCTGTAGTACGTTCAAATAATAATAAAAAATTTGTTACGCTTACGATTCCTGTTAAACATTCTGTATTTATGTCATCAATCTGTTTTTGTAAAATATAAAGGATTATTGTTACATGATTTGGCCCATCGAGATATCATTATTTTACTGTCCCATATCTTTTTTAACTTTATTTTTTAATTGTGTAATTGTGAGCAACCTCATTCAATTTATTTTTCAAACTCATCATTACTTATTTATATTAATTTTTATCGTTTCTGAAACTACTTCTTCAGACCTTTACCAAAAACGACTTCTTTGGCTTTATTCCTAAAAATCTGAAATAAAATAAATCACTAATAAAACAAAAATTAAGTTAAAGCAAAAAAATATAATAAAAAAAAATTAACAGTATCAAAAACTATTAAGACACTACAGGTAGGCCTACATTTTTCATAGTACAAAAATGTATTAATTTTATCTATGTATTTAAATGATATTATAATAATAAAACACTGGAGACGAAATTCTCAAGAATTAAATTGGCTGAAAAAACATAATAATATATGGATTATTAACATTATTATTAATTGTTAGATAGAAAAAAATTTTCCATGTCTCTAGAATAATCAGTGTGTCTAATTAAATTATCAGAATTTATAATATTCTGATTACTTAATATAAGAAAATATAATTACAGTCTGTTTTACTTAAATAGAAACATCAATTTTATATATATAATTAAATACATTAAATTAAATAAGGCAAAATATGCACTAAAAAGTAATATAAATATATACGTAAGCCGTAAGGGATATCACTATATCAATGTACGATATTAATAAATCTAAACAACAAAGTCTGAACCAGAGAAATTTAGAAGAAAATATAGCCAATACAAATAATCATAAATCAAGTACAGAATCGGTTATAGATAAAATTAAATTTGATATTAATAATGATAATTTAGTAATGAATTAAAACAATATGTAGCCAGCCTTCTATTACATTATTTGTACATTGTATATCTTTTTAAACAAGAGTATAACAATTTCAAATTTGTATGGGAAACCGTGGAAATTATTTTTGTCCAAGTCTATTGACACGACCAATATATGTATCTTCAAAATAATTGAAAAAATCTTATAATATTTCTATAATAACGTTACTATCAATATTTAATACGATGTAAAAAAATGTCGAGATATCGAAAAACACCAAATAGAAACTTTGTTCCTATGACGATCCTGCGGTCAGAAATATGAATTTTACGCTTTTCGTCCCTAATCACGGAGAATTCTGGCTTGGCTTTTGGATCATGTAAAAAAATTTTCAATTTTCATTTTTCTTATAACATTATGTTGTAATTTTGAACTTATGATGTACATGTATGAGGCTATAAAATATAACCTTTATTGCATTATATTATATTACTTATTAATATTTTATATTGTATTTTAAATATATATATCTTGTATAATTTATTTATAGTTTACAACATAGGATATTTAAAAATACCACTTTAGAGCCTACTTGTCCTAGAATTATAACTATTCTTGGCCTACCTATCTTAACCTACCAACTCTTTCCCAACTACATATATACCTACAATTATTTATCTACATTAATATCTATGTGGCAGGTGATCAATATACTATTACAATAGATTACTCACTACATTTCTTTGATCATGACCTGTATTATCCACAATTTTAACTGAGTTCAAACAGAGGCATATATAATCTATACCAGTGCTTCTCAATCTTTTTAGTACCGCGACCCTAATTTCCCCCGAAAAATTTTTCTTGACCCACATTGTTTCACTTTTCAAAAGGTAGATAGATAATAAAAAACAAAATTTCTATTATATAAATATGTATACATTTTTATTAGGTATTTATTATTTTATAGGTTTGTAATTAATATATTTTTACAAATGTACTTTTAATAATGAGGTGTATGCGAAATGTGTGCTTGTTTTCTATTATGGTTAATAACAGCATTGACATCGATGTCAATTTTAGTTAATTTCAAACGTGAGGAGTTCGATAACTTTAGCTTGTTTCGATGTTTGTATATAAGTATAATATATTTTATATTAATTAACATACATCTCTTGGAATCTATATAACTCAAAAAATGTTCGCGACCCACCAAAAATTGACTGACGACCCACACTTTGAGAAACGCTGATCTATACTAACATTCCGGACATTCATCAATATTTCTATTCATTGGTATTACACCAACCCTCGGGATAAGCCCTAGTGATGTCCGTGATAAATCTAAAAACCCTTTCAGAAATGGTATTTCTATTTTATTCAATATATATATTAGTAAGATGTATCCATTCTCCTATATACGAATTTGCTATCCTTTTACAATTACATCTAGTTGAAATATGTTTTCAATCAATGATATATCATCTGGATGATCTATTACAGCGTAACTTGCCATCGGTATGGATATATTCCAGAAAAATAATTTTTGTGGGATTAACCTTATGTCCATTACAACACCTATATCTATCACATAATTTCTTACAAGGATCAGACTGTCGATGCATGGTATTTGGTAGGACACCAAAATAAATGTTCCCTCTGTTTAGAACTTGACCTCTGTTCTTCCCCATTTGTATCGGGGTCTATAAAAATTCCTAACGGGAACACGGAGGGACGATGGTATTGGATAACACTGATGAATGAGTCGACGGTGAGGTTTATCGCCCAACTACTATTTATTATAATATAATTAACATGATCATTACGATTTGTCAATTTGTAACGTTAAAATAATAAAAAACTACAATTATATTTATACATTAGTATATATGTTTTTATCGACAATAATAAAATACAAACATTTTCCAATAATCTCTTTACTCGATTATTTTTACTATTATTCATATAATAAAAAAAAAAGACAAAAAACTATAAAACCTCAACCGACCACTACATTTTTTTTTCAGCGTACTGATCGTCTTTTCACAGGTTTGGTCAATTATTTTATTATTTTTGAACAGCGAGCTTTTAATGCTTTTGGATTGATTTTAAAAGCATCTTCCTATAGATCCAACGATTTAGTTGCCTGTCTGATTATTAGTTTTGCTAATTCCAGAGTCCTTTCTGTGCTATTAAAAAATAAAAAAATAAATTAATATTTATTTAAAAAATAAAATTGTGAAATTAACTAAAACCGTTATTTTAAAACATGTATACTTAGTAATATATTTTAAATAGTTTGTCAAGTTCCTAGGACATGGTCCTCTCTCAAGACTTTATGTTAAATATCTAATAACTATCTTACTGTAATATTATAATATTTACTTATAATATATTTTGTATATTATAAAGATTTTTTAAATATAACATATTAGGTAGGTAGTTGTACATTAGAAAAGGAAAGTAATAAAATTAATAGTAGTTAATTACATTAATTTAAATTAATTATTAAGTGCACAGAAATATTTTTTATATTTTTTGTCTTTGATTACGAGATGTACTCATTTATAAATTCTTAAAAAAAAAAAATTAGTAAAAATTTCAAATATCTTTTTTTAATTAATTATTAATGTCTTCATTTTGGAACTTTTTATGTAAAATGTGCTCTTAATTCACAATTAATTAATAATAAGTTATTTTTAAAAAATATATTACGAACTAAAAGTTATGTCTGGTTTAAAACTATAGTTTTATTTATAATTTGTATTTAACTGATTTTAGTGCATCTAAAGTATATCTGAGTATCTTCATGAGATTTACTGGGAATTTTATTCGGATTTAATTAGTCTTTAAAGTAGGCGAGTTAGATGTAGAACTTTTAGTATACTTTAAAAAATAAATCTAAAATATCTATATACAACAAAATCATTAAATTATAATTGAGGCGCATAGAACTAAAACAGATTAACCCACAAAATAGGTCGGTGGCGTTATACGTCAAAGCCGATTTTTTAACTTAGACCCGTTTGAAAAATAAGTAAATACTTTTTATCAGATAACTGAAAATAATATCGTATATAATTCTCCATATGTCAGCTCGTTGTTGTTAGGCGGACGACGGGCCAGCTGAGATAACTATTGAGGTCGTGGAAGTAATTCACTCAATGGTTATCTAATTTTTTCCTAAAAAAATCGATAAATCAACTATATTACAAGCATATAAAATAATTTGACATACGTACCGACTCAAAAGAGCTTAGTGGCGTCTGTCTAGGAGCAGACAAACGCTTAAATTCTTGTTAGAAGATAACCTAATTCTAAAAATAGAAGAAATTGTTTTGGAGTCTTAATAGTTCTTGATTTTTTTAGCATGTATATGGATGTATTATCTCTGGAAACGTTTTAAAAATTATATATTGACATAAAAAACTTCAAATCAATAAACGCTTATGAAGACTAGTACATATACAAGGGCATTGGTCTGGGTTTCGATTGTTTTAAACATT
Organism: Eriosoma lanigerum; assembly: GCA_013282895.1. Classification (NCBI taxonomy): domain Eukaryota; kingdom Metazoa; phylum Arthropoda; class Insecta; order Hemiptera; family Aphididae; genus Eriosoma; species Eriosoma lanigerum. The sequence goes on along the minus strand of CM023362.1, from coordinate 21,231,474 downwards.
TACTACTAATCTCTTTAGATTTTGGTTTTCCCTTTTCGGTTTTGGAAAATGAGTTTCTAGAAATATTGTATTTTCTGGTCGTGGTTGTGCCAAATATTTCAACCGACTTGTCATTTTTGCTCCGAGTGCCGCAAGAGAAATCTCATAAGGTCCAATAAAACATACAACACAGTACATTCGAATATACTTTAGTAGACACAAACATCGATCTTTGGAGTTGGCCATTGTCGTAAATGTTGAAAGTTGGACTGGCCATTAAATGTCAACGCATCAATCTGTTAATTTTATCTTGTATCAAATTCTCTTTATTTCGTCCATAGACGTTTGTTGTTAAATAAAATATTAAAATTTACAACGAGTATGAATTAAATTACCGTGTTTACACGATTGATGTTGATATTTTATTCACAATAATTACTTGAGCTATTCGTAGTTCTTCACGAAGTGCCTGAAGACCACGTTTCTTTGCAGTTTATTTCTCATTTTATTGTTAAAAAGTATTAAAAATTATTCGTCAGTTATATAAGTAACTACTTTATAATATTATAAACTTGAAACATTAATTTGTATATAAGGTACTAAAAAAATATAGTTTTTATTAAATTTCATACATAAGTTGTTGCCAAGCAATATTATATTGGGTATAATAAATGTATTTAAATATGTGTACGTTCATAATAATATAGATATTTAAACTTAATTTAATAATTAATACATAAATGATATTTTTTATAAATATTAATAATTTAATTTTTAACATTTTATAATCATTTGCCTTAATGTGCTATCTCTACTCATCACTCATGTAATTTTTGAGTTTCAAATCGTATTTTCGAATGCAATATCACTGCATTCAAATCTAAATTATAATAAACTTAAAACCATTAATTTCTCCGAAGACTGATGGGACGAAGGATTGATTCGTCCCTAATCGACCTTCCTGCTTTTTAAAATATAAAAATAGTTAAAATACTTCATAAAAACTAAATATCAAAATTAAAAAATTAACTACTTACAAAAAACCCATTTTTGAACATAATTAAAACAAATAATATACATTTTTAAAATATAAAACCAAAATAAATAATATACTTCATACAAAATAACCCTTGTATAATAATAATAAATGTCAGACTCATTAGATTATGCTCTAACATGACATACTGAATCTATGAGGTCGCAACGTTCCCAATTATTGTCAGCATTTCTCCAATTGTATGAAACATATTGATCTATTGAATTAATGCTTTGGTTTTTAGGCAGAATGAAATTTATATGGCCCGTTAATATAAATTGTTTATTAAACTCAATATTTGTTGGTACATCTTTCAAAACTACATCAAATCGAAGCTCATTTTGTTTTGTTTCAAATTTTATTGTTTAAAAAACGGGTTCTGTACATTCAACACATTTTTTTTTTTTTTATCAAATAAATTTTAACAACATCAATTAAAAATTTTAATTTATCGCAAGGTAAATTTGCAGTTAGTGTAGTATAAGATTTATTTTCTGTATGAACACAAAATATACAATTTCTTTCTTCTTTATGTGAAGGATATTCATTAAAAAGTTTATTAATTAAATAATAGGCAGTACATGAGGAATCTAGTATAATTACTCCATTTGTTGTTTCTTTAAATTCCTTATTCTGACATAAAGTGTTTTAGAATCTTCGCTCTTTTTTCTGTACTTTGTACTTTTTTAAATAAATGCCATCTCTAAATGCATTAGCAATTAATTCAAAAAAATAATTATTTTTATTTGCATTAATCCAATTACTATATACATCACTGTTTACATAAGCATTACAAATAACTTGAAAAATGCTATCGAATGCACAAGTATTAATTATTAGACATACTTGGTTTTTAATTTTAATACTTCTAAGTTCTGTAATATTTCCATTTTTAATTAAACCAACAAATTTAAATTTTGTATGACTACTATCTTTAGAGTATAAAATAGTCTGATCCTTATCTAGGTAAGTTCATTTTTTCTTTTTTTGTGCCTATTTTATTTTCTAAATTTCTTCAGTTCTCCAGTACGGTAGGATTATCATAAAATATATTTGATCTTTTTTTATTATGGTCTGAATCTGAAGATACTGTATCATTTGCTATCATTTCAATTGTCCTCAGAATATTGGTCAAATGTTTTCAATGATTGATTTAAATTTATATTTTCATTTGATGGTGATTTTTTATGGTTAGTAAAATTTAATTTACTTGAAAATGTTATAAATATTTCTAATTTCTTCAAAAATAACCTAACCTAACCGTATGAAATAATAAAGAAACTAGTGAAAAAAATAAATAGAATTATTAAATAGTACTAGTTCTGCTATTGGTCAAAGGTAAGTTAAATATACTTTATAATAATATAACCGGATATGTTGTATGTAAAATAACAATTCATTTAAAGTGTATGTGTAGCTGTCAATCATTTCTTTCTAAAAAATAAAATATTCAGTTTCTAGATTTTGGTTCTCAAAGTTTGTCTTTTTTTTTAATATGACGGTGTTTTAAGTTTATCACTAAAATGTTAATTTAAATTTATTATTGCTGCTGAATATTAGTAAAATTGTCAAAATTTTAATTTAAATTAAATAAAAACGTATTAAATATAATAAAAAAAAGTCAATTAGGTACCTAAAGTGTAATAAGTATTTTAAGATAAAATACAAATTATTCATTTTCTATTATAGCTTTAAAATAGATACGAAGTGTCCCAGATATATTTACTAATTGCAATATCTCAAACTATAGATTATTTAAAACTTCAAATTTTCGAATGAGTTTTTTTTACCTTAATCATAATTTATTCTCAGTTAAGGAAATGTGAGCGTATGTTTTGCGATCTATCTTAATGGATTATGCCAGAAAACTAACTCTGTGCAGAATAAAAATTGTGATATTAGATTAAATGTAGAGTATAAATATATATTACAAAAATTAAAGATAATAAAATATTAGTGATTTTCATTTCTATTTTATATAATTATTTATTGAAAAATAATAACAGGGATTTAACTTTTTAATTTTTCAAATATTAGTAACATTTTTGTCAGATTAAATTAATCTGTCAAAAATGGATTACCTTTTAAATTTAAAAGATAGACATTTATGCTTTAAATTTACTTTAAAATTCATTGTTTTCTACTAATTATGAAGGATAAATTGTATATATTATCCTGTTGATTAAAATTTCATACAGATATCAACATAATGTAATGGTATTTGTCAATGTTTAACATTATGTTTTTATTACGCTGTCAATCGAGGTGATCCTTTAGAAGTTCCAACAGTAATGCAGTATGGAAGAACTAGGTTATGCTTATACATTAGTTTGGCAGTCTAAGGTTGGACCATGATGATGCATTAAAAGGTTATTTATTTTAAAATCATATTTTTTCAAGTTAGATTTTATTTGTTATACTTGTAAAAAATAAAATACAATGTTATATTATTTATAATTTTTCACAAATGATTAAACGTAAAATTTTATAAAATTATTAGATGAAAAAACACTAATAGTTAATCTAACAGATTTAAAAAATTGACCAAATAACTGGTTTTAAAAATAAAAATGTCCAAATATAAAAAAAAATTAATCTGAATAACAGATTATAGTAACTGACCTACAATATGATATAAATTATACTTACCTAACAAATTATATTTTATTTTTACTAATTTAAATAGACACAAAGTACCTTTTAAATTGATAAAAAAATGTTTATAATAAATATTCTTAAACTAATGATTAATGACACTTATGTAAACTATTGCTTTATTATATAAACCAGTATATATATATATATTTCAGTTAATATAAAATTGAAGATACAATTTAAATAAATCTTGAATTGTACACCTTACAATTTTTAAAAAATAATGGTAAATGATTATTTACTTATATGTCTATACTATTAAAAAAATATATTAGTCAGAATCTAACCAATAGCTAAATAATATTATAATAAAATATATTTTTTCTATATTATATTTCTTACCATCTATTACATTAAAATAAAAAGTGTACTTATTTTAATTATTTAAATTACAAAACAAGTTTTGAGCGTCACAATTAGTCGATGAAAGTTCGCCAAAATCAAACAATATAATATTAAGAAGCGCACAATCACGACCATTCAATAAGGTTTAAAAGCATCCTGCTGAGCTGGTATACCCGGGCGGCATATTAAGTGCTACATTTACACTGGTAAATTTTGTCATTGTAATATCAATAATTATTATTTTTCCTATGTTCTGATGTTAATATCAACACAATACATATACGAAATTTCGAACTATTATTACCTTAATTATTCATAAACTAATAATTGTTATAAGGTAATTGAAATATTATATTGTTATATTTTTATTTGTAGTTGACTTTAGCGTTATATCATCAATTAAAATAATTGTTTTGTTAGCAAATCAACACTTATTACGAAGTTTATTTATAATAAATTATAAATTTTGCAATATTTTGTTAAAGTACTCAACTTTAGGATATATCCATACAATAATGTCTAAATGTCTTATGTTTCAAACTATTATTTCAGTAATTTTCAGAATTAATGTTGAGGTGTAGTACTACACAGTATACAGGATGCAGATATATATATATATATATACACAGGATGTGTGTGCAATAGAAAATTACTTTGAGTTTTAACTAGTATCATAATAATAAAGAAATGAGATGCATTTCATTCAATATAGTTTATATTTAATATTGCATAATTGACTGATTATTTAGTTAACACATATTATATACGTTGTTGCATGCCAACCCTGGCGAACTTGATCCGTATCAAAATGAATAATTTTAACTCGATGATTTTCAACAATATACTAATTTATTCAAATTTAGTTAACTCAGAGAAACAAAGTTTACAATAAAACACAGATATCTAACGTATTACGACTCGTTTTTATGTAGTCATCTGTGGTGGTGTTCAATACGTCGCTTCCACTAGTTTGTTTTGTCATGGTTTCGTACTTGTTTATATATGACTTTTAGTTTTCTGTTGACCTCTTTTTTTTTGTGCCTACTTGTTGATTGTTATCATTTTCTTCATCTTGTTCTAACTACAAATCCAAACAAATATGATGCCATATGTATTTGCAACTAAGCATTAATTATGTCCGTGTTAATAGTTCATAAAAGTTACAATAGTAATTATATAACAATAGCCTATTTCTTATAGATATTTTATGGTTTTAAATAAACATCATACCACAGATGTTTCGTAAGAAAGTTAATAAACAATTTAATGGTGGTTCGGTAAAAGACTTGGGTTTGTAACAACATTTACAATTTTTAATTTATTTATTTTCTAATAAATTACCTAATAGGTACAAATGTACAATAATTAAAATACAATACAATTTAAGTAATTACATTATATGAATATGAATTGTATTTTAAAATACATTAACATATATTTACGTACCTAAATGGGTACCTATAATTATTGACAAATGAAACATTGTTGAAATAATTAAATATATAATTGATTATAGTTGTCACTAATTAATATATCTATTATTATTATTATTATTATTAAAAAAGAAATGTCATTTAAAAAAAAAAAAACCTTTTTTTCTTCGGTGACGGTGAAGATGGCGGCGAGAAAGACTCCCCTGCAAATGCTGATTCTACAGCAGCTGTTGCTGTCGCATCTGCGGAAGATGGCTCTTTGGGTTCTACCTTCTAAGTGATGAGTGGTCCACATCGAGAGGAACTACTCTCGTCTCTTGACTCGTCTTTATCACTCCGAAATTCTCGCCCACGACGTGGACCGGAACTAAGAAACTAAGGCAGCGCTTTTCTGTTGGGCCCGAAACCTAGCCTCGGCTGATCGTGGCTGCTGCGGCCAGGCAACAGGCTGTGGAGCCTGAAACCTAGCCTCGGCTGATCGTGGCTGCCACTGCTGCATGGGGAACTGAACTTGAACTGTCTTGGCTACGGCCCCCGCGTTGATCCCCGTCATCAATGCTTCCAAATATGGAGGCATTATTGAAATAATAATTTTGATACGTTCTGTTTAAATACAACAAGAAATAAAATATTGACAAATGTATATAATATTTAAACTTATATTATATAAAATATAAGTATATTATTAAATTTTTAATTAATTATTTAATTCTGAGCCAACCTATACATTATTATTATATGATACGAGCAGTGCTCGAATTAGAGTCAAGTGCAGGGGGGGGACGGAGCTCCCCACTATTTATATATATATATTTTTTTTTTTATACTGGGACGGGGGAACGGCATAAATTAATACCTACCATAATTTTTGACATATTCGTTGCAAAATTTTATCATACGTGAAAACTTCCTATGTGAGTACTTGAAAACAATTTCATTATTTGTACCCGAAAAAGTGTCAAAAAATATTGAAGTTTGTAGGAGTTTAAAAAAAAAAATTGCGCAAGGTGACACAATTGTGACTGCCGATTTTCATTTACTATGTATTATATTAGTACAAATAATAAAATCTAACTTAAAAAAGTGTGAACATCAATTTAGAATGTTCGTCCATCGTCCCTTCGGTCTTCGGAGAAATAGGTGGTTTATTTTAATTATTAAGATTTGAATGCAATTATATTGCATTAGAAAATACGATTCTGAGCGAATCTCAATATATTAATATATGTTATACTGATAATCCATTCCACGATTTTACCACGATTGTAAATTTTTACACATGTATAGATTCAAAATAAATTTCAAATTCCTACGATCAAAATTTAAGGAGTTATAATTTCATGATAAAAATTGTCAGTCACGATTTTCAAAATATTTTTTAAATAGATTAAATAGTATATGATTAGGTTTCTACAAAAATTTCAAACCAATAAATCAAAAATTGCACGTAATATTAAACATTTTTAGAAAAAATTTTAAAATTTGGCCAAAAAATCAACCAATCCGTTCCAAAATCTTTAAGAAATTAGTATTGACAGCAAAGGGCCTATAATAAATGTATATAATACAATCTGTATAAAATGTAATAAAAACAAATTCAAAGAACCTATTTCGAGAATATTTATTAAATAAACATAAAATTACTTACATTTTGCAGATGAAACGTATGACACAAAAGATAGTCTAAGACTAATTCGTGAAATGCCAAAAATTGTAACTATTATAATATTAGGTATATATTGAACAATACAGCAATATAATATTTGCAATTTTTTCATTGGTGTACAGATATATAAATATGTACAGAGTGTAAAGAAAAGTGTGCTATAAAAAATAATAAACCTGTCATTATAATTTTATGTAATTTCAATCATTTTTGGTGGAAAAAAAAAATACATTTCTGATTACCCTGTATATATAATAAATAAAAGTGTTTAAGACATATCGGTTCTGAAGGGTTTTTCAAAAATATTATTAAATTTGTATTTATTTACTTTGTTGTAATAATCATTTTTTTAATAAATAACTGGATAATCGTAATTTGTAGATAAATCACTCTATAATAACAAGTATATTTGTATGTCAACTATTGAACTTTGATGTGTATATAAGTATAATGAAACATTTATGGATTTGTTATTGTTATGTTTAATTATATAACGACTTACTAAACAAAATATTTCATATTTAGAAATCTATACAATTTATTTATATTATTAATAAATAATTATATGAATAAAATTATTTAGTTTATATGAAAAAACAAAATCTTATGATTTTTTATATGTTGTAGAACAACTTAATATATACTTTAATATTATATATTTATATTTTAATCATAGTTTTCATGTGTCACTATTGTGATCACATTTCGTATTGATTTGTAATCGCGTACACACATAATCTTGTACTATTTTCTTTTTTTCTTCATTTGAAAGAGCATCAGTATTTAAATAAATGATATTACAAATATTTTTTTTTTTTTTAATAATTTTTGTAGCTGCTATATTAGTATTTGCAAATAAATTAATAAAATAACAGTACAAACCTATAACTACACATTAACGTATTTTAAAGTAAACATAGTGATTACCTAGAAAAAGTGAACATAGCGGATAAGTTTATCTAAATCACTAAATCCTTTCTTTTCTTTATTTTAATGATTAATATTATCATTAAACGTCAGGCTTATCACGTAGATTAGAACTTATTAGTATATTATTAACATTTATTATTAATTAGTATAAAATATAAGTAATTCCCATGAGTTTAATGGCTTGTGTAGTGGTGTAAAAACAAATAATTAGGTATATGTAAAAGAAAAATGTATTTTACACCTCCTCCCCACGCTATTACAATTTTGGTAAGTACATTATTTTGCCCCCCCCCCCCTATTTTTATATCCAGTTACGCCACCTAGGTTATATGACTATATTTTCATTCAGGATTTTAGGTTAAAAATAAGTTGTACACCAGAATAATTGATTAAGGCAGATCTGCCCGATAGTTTTAACTTTTAGTTATAATTTTAAATTTATGTATTAGTTATTATTTAGTATACTTTTTATTAGTGTAAATTTTGTTTTAGGTATCAAATAGGAAATTATATATTTTGTAGTATATTTAAAATAAGTTGTACCAAATAAGCAATTGAACTATTATTAAATTAATATTACCATTTATATATATATATCCAGTAAATCAATTTTTACAAAATTACAGTCCCCTATTTATATATGTATACCAGTATATTGCACATTTTTATTCTATTTTATTGTAAACATTTTTTTTTATATATATAACAGCAACATGGCTGCTGCCTCCTAGTATCAGAGGCACTTCAACACTAAAAATAATACAGGTATTTACATAATATTTACATGTTGTGATTTACAAATTAATTTTTTTAAATTTTTGTTGATTGCAGGCGGTTTCTACAATCGGTGATGAGTTGCCTGCTTTCAAAAAATGCCTTTCACACAGAATTGATGTACTTAAGATACAGAGCCGTCTTTTGGTAATCTTATAAAACCGCGCATACACTCATTGCCATTCAGACCACCAGAGCAAAAAATGTTCATGTTTACTAAGTAAATGTTCATTAAAATACTTATCAAGCTCTATTATGCCTGCTTCTGTTGCATTATTTTTTCCAATGATGTTTTCTACAGATTCATTAAAATCTCTGTACATCACAGAACTTGAATTATGAATTCTTGTCATGTGGAAGTTGATGACTGAGGTACTTCCATTTGGTTATGTCTCATACTCTGAAGTTTGTTTCTGAGGTAAGATATATTCTTATTACATTTTTCCTCATTCATGAAACCATGTTTTATTAATCTTGGGTCAAGTAATGTGGCCTGAGCTATCAATAAATTATCTTCTATTCTTTCAAATCTAATCAACATTTTTTCTTTAAGCGTATCTAACATATCCATGTGAGGAATTTCAACGTGTAGGACAGTCCTATTTCAATTTCAAAATAGCCCTTCCTGTCCGCTTCTGGTAATGTACCTTCACTAAAACCTGAGAACTCTTAAAATATGCCACTATATTTTTCACCTTGTCTGTTATAGCTTCTATCTTCACCAGGACAGAATGGATAATTAGCATTATGGGCGAAACATGAGAGCCGTCGCCAGTTACATTTGTCAAGTGCAAGTTTGATGTTCGTCGTACTGTCTGTCACAACCACAGTTACCTGCTGACTCAGTTACCATTCATCTACGATATTTTTTAAAAATACTGATAGATTGTCGGCTGTTTGACTTTCTGGGAAATAACAACAACCTAATAACACAGAAGATAATTCTCCTTTATTTTCAGAATCAATGAAATGGGCTGTAACTGCTATGAAACTTTGGTTGTTCCTTGACGTCCATCCATCAGTCATTAGACAAACAGCAGTTACATTTTCCAATGTATTTTCAATCACCATCTCATATATTTGTGGTAATAAACACAATGCACACTTGACACTGTTTTTCTTGATTGTATGATATAGCTAAGATTCAACATTTTCATCAATTTCCTAAACTCTACATAAATCTTCTACAATACTGAAAGTGTAGTACTTTTTTATGATAATTTTCACCAATTGTTGATCTATGGCTTTCATTTTTAAAAATGGCAAAAGGGCGACTGATAAAACTTGTTATTGGTGATTGATATGAAGTACTTTAAATTATTACTGGACGTGATGTAATAGATGCGGAAGAGGCAGAAACCGAAGATGTAGCAGGTTTCTAGCAAGCTTACTATTTTAAAATTATTTAGTCTTGTAAATTATACTAGTATTTAAGTATTTCTTGTAATATTTTTATAGTATTCTGAATAGTTTTTAAAAGTCATTAATAAAATAAAATTACTTGTATCTAAATATTATACAGAGAAATCCCATTTTATCAATTTTTTATAATAATACAATAATATTACAATAAAAAAGTAAAATAAATGGTCAAGTCCTTTAATTGTTTTGTACATTTTTAGTTAAATTATTAATTTGGATTTTTTATTCTTAAGTTATTTTTTACTCTGGACATATTTTCTTTTAAATATTGTTTTTTTTTTTTTTTTTTAATATATACTAATTTTACTATATATATTGTTATTTTTAATAATAAATATTTGATTATTAATAAATATATAATTACCTTTTGTTTGGGTTTGTAATTTATAGAAACGGCATGCTATAACTATAGAAAGAAGAAACTTATCCCTAGATCTGCCACTCTATAACTGTAATGTTAATTGTTGTGTAATATTTATAAATTATCAAAATGTTTACCTGTTCTACTCTTTGTAAAGGCACAGTTACATGCTTTGCCTTCAAATGGCATAGGAGGTTGCCAGTTGTTCCACCAGAAAAATTTTACCTCACTGCAATAATTGCACTTGGCCATTTTGTTGGTTTAAAGTGGTTCCATATAGAGCTCCTTTTTTTGTTCATGTTAAATCTAATGATGTCAAATATATTTTACACACAAATAGTACTTGAATAAATTTAAAAGACACCGTGTTTATAATTTAAAGTAAAATATAATAAATTATAATTTATAAGTTAGGATATTTAATATTATAACCAAAAAACTGAAGTTTTTTATTCAGAAAAATTGTTTAAGACAAAATTAAACAGACAACATCACTTGGACAATGTTGGTCAGTTAACATAAAAAATAAACTTGCATTGTTGAGTTATCTGAATATAAATAATAATAATTTCTATTAATAAAATAGGAAACAAATTTAATTATTGAAAACAAAAAATTTTAAAATATCAATGAATTTGTTGTATTTATTTATTGTTGTAATTTGTATTTATATTGATTATCTTCATTAATTTATTAATTATTAAATACATTTATTTATTTATTCATCTATGATTACAAGTATTACAATTCTAAAAAGCCGCTATCGATTTTGAGTGTTCCTCTTTTGTCTTTTGAGACTTTAGTGACAGTCTCAAAAAAGATAATTTTAAAAAGAATTCAAGTACAAATACAAGTACTTATTTTCAAAAGTATTTATACTTTCAAATACTTATTTTTTTTACCATGACCTAATGATTTTATAGAAAATTGAATCAATAATAAACTGAATTTTTTTTTTATTTCAGCACTATGCTGTTTTACTTAAATTAATTATAATTAGAATGCACCATTTTTGGTCTTTGATGTATGTTGTATATATCATCAAAATTGGACAACAAGGTACCTAATGTATTATACTTCTAATGTCTTTACTTATTAGTAATTTTATAAATGTGTAATTGTTAATATTATTTGTCATCAAGAAAAACAGTTATTTTTTATGACAATTTATAATAAGTACATGTATTAATTTAATAAATAATTTATTGCACTTCGGTAGCATAACTTTTTCAAAGTTTTCATCAGTTATCCGACCTCTTTTTTTTTTTTTTTACCTACATTAAAAACCTAACCTATATAGGCATACTTTTGGTCAATGATGTATTAAATTGTATGAAAACTTTTTTGGTAAAATTGGTAAATTGTCATATTTAAAACAAGATAAATCTTTTTGTGGACTTTTACTTAAAAACAAATTTATTTCATTTTCTACAGAAGTATTTTCTGGAGAAAAGTCTAGCGGCTTTTTTAAATAATTTTAAAGCTTCATTTTTGTCTTTTTGATTATTTATTCAAACTATTTTAAAAAATGGATGTGATACAGATGATATTATGAAAAAAGGATTTTTCCTAACCAGGAGCGTATCCAGATTTTGTAATAGGGGGGGGGGGGGGGTGTTTTAATTTTAAAATGTTAAATATTAACATTTAACAAGTTAAAATGTTTGTCATGGTGTAATTTATCTTGGTGAAAATATTGCATCATAATATCATTTATCAATTGACAATTTATATAATTCATAATAAAAATATTAAACAAAAGAATTTAATAAAATATTTTGTAGAAACTAGTTAATAATATTATATTTTTAGTATAAATACGTTCAAGGGGGGTGTTATAACACTCAAAATACCCCCCTGGTTACGCCACTGATCCTAACCAACATGTATTGAAAATAGTGGTTTACAATAATCCATTCTTCTTTGCAACAAATCTTTATATTTTGTTTGAATTTAAACAATAGATGCGTGTGAAATTGGCACTCTCTTATCAGTAGAATAAAATAAGGTTACCATAAACCCGACCTATAAGTTGTATACACAATCACATTATAAGACGTAACTATATATTCTTAATATTATACAAATTTTTTTTTTTCAACCCGAAGGTTGGTTTACAACTCCAATTCTCCATTCTAACCGATTACTCGCCTTTTCTTTAAGTTCCTTAAAGGTTTTGACTTTTGCATCGCATTTAATTTGTCCTATATAAGAGTTCCGGGGGCGTCCTGCAGTTTTCTTTTTTGTTCTTATCGCATGTATCCTGCAGAGTAGCTCCCACACGGACATCCGAATGGGGAGCTATTTTACGTCCGGAAAATTTTTTTTTTACACTGCGAGAATCCATTTTAGAATACAAAATAGTAGTTGCCTGACCAGGGATGTTAATGTGGTGGTTTCCCCTTGTCTCTTCCACATCGCAGCCCAACCCCTATTTCTAGAGATCGGTGGCCAAGTATAGCTAAACTTTGTTTATCTACACTTAATACTAGAAACGCTGCTGCCCACTACTAGGTCTATTTTAGTCGGCTCTTACGACAGGCATGGACTACCGAAGATGTATTCTAGCCCCCATCCACGGGGAAATTTGTAATTATACAAATATAATTTATAATTAAATAATTATAACATTTGTAACCATATAATAAAGAAATCGATATCAATAGTATAGGTAAATGGTAGTCATATAGATAGATATATACTAAAATATATAATATTCTTTTGTATCCTACTATTATATCAATTTTATATCATATCTTTAATCTTAATTATATCTTAATTTATATCTTGTTCAGTCCGATTTCAGAGTATATTGCCTTTAATAAACCTCGAAGTTCAACTATAGGTTGACAAATCTATTCCTAATTATTCTACACTGATAAGACAATACTCGGCTCAAATAAGTTAATTATTTTTATTTTTTAAATATTAAATATAAATCTATGGCAACCGTATTTCCATTAATCTCTGACACATAATTTTGTAAGCAATTTGTCGTTTCTATGTCTCAAAGTTTTATAATATAATTAAATATAATGTTATTTCGCGTTCTCTATAATTTTTACTAAAATTTAGTTATTGCAATGATTATTATTTTTGGGTTTTCTTATGTTTTATCTTAAAATTTGTTTATAGTTTGAAATTATTAGAAAAAAAAAAAATTACAACTTATTATTATATATTTTAGGAGCAATAAGTAAATTTAAGATACAGTTCTCTACATTTGCCGTATCTTGATCGAAGTGTGTCTAATATGACTGATATAAGTGTTACTCAATCCGAAGATATAGTCAAAGGGATTATGTTATATAAAATAAAAAAATTGCGATGACCTAAATTGGATTTGTCACTTGCGTCATATAGTTATCAGATTCCTCAACAACAGTATCGTATATCTCCTACATATATAGTGATGGAAGTGATCCTTTAATTTCCCATCTCATGATGGAATCTAGATAATATAATATATTAATATAATTATTATTATTATATTATATTTTAATATATAATCATTAACTTTCAGGCTGTTGACGAATACAATGGTCCCGAATCTTACAATTTAAAGTACATGGAATCACCATCATCGCGAGATTACAGTACTGTTTACATTTCGCAATAGAATAGTGAAGCGTCAATTATTTCATTGATTCTATTGTAAAAAATTGTTTATATACTTACAATTAATTTTTTTCTTTAAAACATAATGTTAGTAATACAATATGTATTGAATAAAATTTTATATTTATATTTATAATTTTTAAAAAAAATGTTGTAAAATGTCGATAATATTATTATATTGATGTATTATTATAAAATATACCTTATAAAATAGTGTGTGTATTAAATAAATAAATTCATGTTAAATATTTTATATTTTGTATGGTAGGTGATGAGAGGAATGGGCGAGGGGGTGGTGATGGGTATAGGAACGGGTCAGGGGTGACGGTTGACGGGGGGAGTTGGTGTGGTGTGGTGGTTGGTAGGGGGAGTGGGTGGGGGTGGTGCAGTCAGCCGTGTGCGTCATGAATTTTGACGATTTTGGAAAATAGTACAAAATTAATTTTTAGTTAATAATTTTTTTTTAGACTCAACTTAATGGATTGACAATAATGGGCCATTCATAATGATATTCCAATAATATCTGAAAAAGTCCTTAATGAATTAACCAAAAGGCCTAGAAAATTATATTTAATTTTTTAAAAATTTAGACAGTCATAATAATATGTTATAATTATAAATATAGTATAATAATATGAAAATTAAAAAATATATTTATGTATTATTGCTTTTTGCAAAAATATCTATATTTTTTAACTAAAATACTTATATATTTTTTTCATACTCTTAAACTTCTGTGGAAATATTAAAAAAAAGTACTAGTTCAACACCCGCTCACCATAAAAAATCCTGAACACTCCTCTGAAACCAATATTATTTTTAATGTGTGTGATTTTTTCCACTTTCTCATATTATTATTATTATTATTATTATATTAAACTGTTAGAAACATAAAGATGTAATACAGGTATACTATATTCAAATATTTGTATAATTCATATTATAACTAATATATTTGTATGCATTATTGTTATTAGATACATAACAAGTTAGTTATGTAACTAAGTTAGTACTAAGTAATTAGTTAGTACTAATTAAATTAGTATAACCATTCTATTATTATAAATTATAATTGCCTAATTATATTATATTATTATGTATAGTCTATTTTTATTTGATAATTATTATGTATATAATATTAGGAAAGTATTTCTAAAAGTATCATTTATAAATATTTTTAAAAAAGTTATCTAAATTTGAAGGAAAATATTTGTAAGAGTGAAGAGCTTTTCTATCACAAATAACTTTTGAGTAATTCGAATAATAAGCTAAATAAAGTATCAACTGTACGCGATTTGCTACCAAAAGCATACCCTACATGTGGTAATCGGACCATTATTTCTACCCGAAAATGTGTTGTCATACATAAAAAAAAAAATACATCTTTGCAAAATCAAAATATAAAATAATTTATTCTACTAAAAGAAGTAGCGCGTTTCAATTTTCAAATTATTTTGTAAATAGGTTAATAGTATATAATTATGTTTTTATAAAAGTTTCAAAACGTTAAATTATATGTAATATTAAACGTTTTTGAGAAAAATATTACATTTTTGAATAAATTTCAAAGTTCATTGTTTAGACAATTCAACCTATCCGTTTCAAATAATTTTCAAGTCCCTTCATTCAAAATTGCATTGGTTTTCGTAAAATATTTAAAATCAAATTTGTCGAAGTCACAGTTACCGTAAATTTTGTGGTTTTTTATCCTTTTTTTTGGTAAATTCAAGAAGTACAATAATGATTATTTTACTATTACTATATTATCTTTAAGCTATATATATATATAAACCAATCTAAAGAGTAATGAATATATAATTTATTTATTAAATGGATGTATAACCTATAGGTACGTGATAATTAATTTTACTATTACTTATATATTTTTATTATATAAATATATATATTTTATTAATTGGTTACAATATTTTTTTTTAATTTTTTTTTTTTTTTATCTTTGACAGCTCATTTGTTGTGTGCGTTATCTAAAACAAACATAAAAATATCAGTTAGTAAAGTTGTATACAAATTATTATGAGCATTATAGCTTTAATATACTTTTAAACTGTCATACTCTTTTGTTTTTGCTTTTAATTTTTCCTCTAATTCTAGGATTTGTAGCCTTTGTTCTTCAATAACTGTCTAATTGAACAAGTTAATATATATATAATACATAATACAATTATTATAACTATTGTTTTATTAAAATAAATTGTAATGAATTACTTGTTGTTTTTAACATAATATAATATATTTATATATTATATTATATATTATATTCAATATAATATATATATATATATATATTATTTTTATTTATTATTAAATTATATCCATTAATAAGTACTACGTATGATATAATAATAATGCATATTATTAAATTATAGGGAATTCTCAAAATATACCATAATATTATATTAAATTACGTAATAACAAATGTTTTTAGTATATAAAATTAAATTTAAAACAAATTAAAAAACATATATTATTATATGATAGGCGAAAATAATGTTTTCTCTGCAAATTTTAAGAAAATGATTTCACATTGCTATCATATTATCTGTTAGTTCTTCAACATTTGAGAGTTATTTTTCGACAATGAGCGTAAAAACACATGGCTAAAAACTTGTATGGATAAGTTTAACAATTTGTTTTAAATATTGTACGTGATTTCACTAGATATAGATAATGAAATAATATTAGAAATATTGGAAAAGACAGAAAAACGAATAAAATAAAATTAAACGAATAAACTTTTTTAGTAATATTGATATTTCCACGTACCTATTATAGGTATATATAACTATTTTTAGAAATAATGTAACTCAAATAATTTTTTCTTAAAAAAAATATATCCCCAATATGCTATATTACAAATAATATGATTACACATAAGTAAATATAATTGAAAACAAAATAAGACTATAGATTTCTTTATCAGACATACAATATTCAAAAATCTTTAGTTTCTGCAATTTTTTTCCTTTTTAAATAGTGGTTATAGGTTGTTTTTATTATATACGAAATCATCAATATTTTTGATAATTTTCACCTCGTTTATTTAGAAAAAAATACTTAAGGACTTA
Source organism: Eriosoma lanigerum (assembly GCA_013282895.1). Taxonomy (NCBI): domain Eukaryota; kingdom Metazoa; phylum Arthropoda; class Insecta; order Hemiptera; family Aphididae; genus Eriosoma; species Eriosoma lanigerum. The sequence continues at coordinate 21,214,169 of CM023362.1, read as the reverse complement.
AGTCTTACCATGACAAATTTTACTATTTGCGCAACTAATCCTTATGGTACCGCCTTAATTTTAGGTTTTTTTCAATCTACTGCAAATTGCACCTACCTTGGTTTTTTTTATGTATTTATTTTATATTATTTATTATGAAATGTGTTTTTTTTATTGGTATCTATTATTCTAGTATTGATCGCAAATTTGTGATTCAGTTTTTAGATTCTGATCGAAGCGAGGAATGTATTGGTTTTACAAAGATTTTTTTTTTTATATGTATGAAGACACTTTTTCGGGTAGAAATAATGGTCCGATTATCACAAGTAGGGTATGCTTTCGGTAGCAAATCACGTCTAGTTGGTACTTTATTTAGCTCATTTGTTGAATTTCTCAAAAGTTTTTCCGTGGGAGGGGAAAAACTGCAAAAAAATGATGAAAAATCGGCAATATTACGGTTTATGTTATTTTAATTTTTTTAATTTCGTTATAAATAATTGAGTTTTGATTTTAGGAACTTAAAAATTGTTTTGAATATTAACATAGGTAATATATAAGTGTGGTACAATTTTGGAAAGGATCGGTTGATTATTTGCCCAAGTATAGAACTTTGAATTTTTTTCCAAAAATGTTTGATATTTCCGGCAATTTTTGGTTTATTGCTTTGAAAATTTTGTTGAAGTCTAACCATATACTACTTAATCTTTTTACAAAATATTTTGAAAATCGTGACTGACAATTTTTTTTTATAGGCTTTATATTTAAAATTTCCGAAAATCGGCAAAATTACGGTTTTTGAAATTTGAAATTTTTTAATTTCGTGATAACTAATTGAGTTTTAATAATAGTGTCTTAAAAATTTTTTTGATTATTTACTTAGGCGAACTTCATTACAAGAAAAAATGTAAAACGAATGTTTGATTTTCTAAGTATAGAGTTTTGGCTTTTTTCCAAAAATGTTTAATATTTCCTTCAATTTTCGGTTTATCGCTTTTAAAATGTTGTCGAAGTCTAATCATATACAACTTAATCTTTTTACATAATATTTTGAAAATCGTGACTGACAATTTTTTTTTTTATATGCTTCTAAAATTTGAATATTTTATATATATATTATAGAGGGAGGGAAGAAACTACCCAAAAATGGTGGAAAATCGCCAAAATTACGGTATCTATTATTTTAATTTTTTTAATTTCGTGATAACTAATTGAGTTTTGATTGTAGGGATTTTTTTTGAGTATTAACATAAGTAGTATACAAGTAAGGTAAAATTTTGGAATGTATTATTAGTATAGTGTATTGTTATAAATTGAGTTTCGCTCAGAATCGTATTTTCTAATGCAACAATATTATTGCATTCAAATCTTAATTATAATAAACCACTAATTTCGAGGACCGAAGGCACGAAGGAGGAACGCTTAAAATCGACATTCCCACTTCTTTTCAATTACTTACGGAATGGACCAGCAATAACATTAATATTATTATAATGTTTCCCATCTTCAATATTTTTTAGTGTACATCGTTTTATCTTGTTATTTATTTGTCATTGTAAAATATACACTTTTTCGATCCTTTTTGGTGTAAAGAAACCAGCATTTTTTATTATTAATAAGTCAAGATTCTGGAATATGTACAACCGTATTTGACTCAATGAACAAAACTACATGTCAATGCCTACAAAATTATATTTATTTACAGTATTATACGAAATTATGATTCAATAATATGATATTGTTATTGCAAATGTAGCAATGGCCAATATAACTGAAAAATTTCCATCAGTCATAGGAAGGCGCATCATTTTTTTCTTTTATTTTATTCAATTTCCAATATTTTAAATAACTAAGAGTAGTAGTCTTTTGTATTCCCAATAGTTGTGTGGAACAAGTTTAATGAAAAATTTTGATAAACCAATAACTTTTCGATCAATTATTACCACATCTTTATTTGATTTTGACGTAGCGATATTTTCTAGCACTAGGTTATTAATATTATTAATATTAAAATTATTATTAACCAATTATCACAATTATCAGCTATGTTTTTCTTTCATTGTGATTTAACGTATGGTTTGCCCCTCCCAAAATTTTGATATGTTATAGTGTGTTTAATTATCTTTGATTTAAGACCCTTCCGGAAAAAATCAAGAGAGGCGTTCATGGTCAAATTTCACCTAGAACTGTGTAACTACTGATTTGTCTTACAGACAAACAAGTATTAACAAATATAATTTTTTTTTTCATTAAAAATGTATATTTTAATAATTATAATCTAAAACATATTGAAATTTTTTTGTTGCTGTTGTGTTGATATTGATTTCTTCATTTTATGGACACAAATGTTATAAATTATAGTTGCATAACAATAATAATAGTATATAATATACATATAACATAAGAACAATATATTTATGGTAGTAAGTCATGCCCCTTAAAATTATTAGTTTACGCAATAGAACCTACGTGGTATTAACCATTTTCGTATAGTACTAAGGTGCTAAGTTTTTAGGGTTCTATCTTCACACGCATAAACAATAGTTGGTACATAAGGTAAGTCAAAAAAATTATTTGATTTTAAATACAGATATTATCAAAAAAGTATTCAAATACTGTGTCAAAGTACTTTTTCAAATATATTTAGAATACATATTTGAATAAGTACCTACTTAAAAAGTATTTGAATACTTTAGAGTCACTGTTTAGTGGTTTATAATAATTAATATTGTATTAATTAATAATAATATTACAATCGAAACCCAATCAGTTACATTGCATTATACTGATAATCCGATTTCAAGTTCCTACAAAATTGTATTATAGATATAATAAAATATCTATAATCATATTTTTATAGACATATATAATAACAATAATAATATTATTAAATATTATTATTCATATAACAGATTATAAATAAATAATGTAGATAATATTGCATTTAATAAAAAAAAAGAAGAAACTAACCGATGATAAGAATTACGAATAAATAGGAAAAATATGACCCGATAAGCCGAAAGAACGATCAAAAGCGATGAGCCGGACGAACGAATAAAAGAGACGAACCGATGACCTGTGAACGGATGAATGACCAAAGGAAACGATCCGATAAGCCGGGCGAACGACCCGAATGAACGGATCTTTTGAACGAGTTTTTGAAATGATCCGACCCAAACGAACCGGGTCACCCCGGCCACCCGCTTTGCCATTCACTACTTCACGCCCGCGTGTTTCCTTCGGATCCGAGGCAGTCCAACGGTCGACCACCGTACACCCCTCCTTTCCGCATTGCACGAACAAAGCCCGCACGCACTCGCGGAGCGTCGCGTATTGCATCTTCCCGATTGTCCGATCCCCACCGCGATGACCGGCACAATTCATTTCCGCGCGCGTCCGTTCGACTCCGGGATACGTGTTTCCGCGCGCGTCCATTCGCAGTAAACGCAACGCAGTAACGCGTAATCGTCGTTGAAATCGTGCAGTCGCGGTTTAAAGTGTCGGTGTGTGTGCGCCGGATTTCAACAGAAAAATAATCACAATAAGAAGACAGCATGCTTGACGTGTTCGGCTCCGTGCGGAGCCTGCTGACAATCAACCCGGTGTGCATCGACAACTGGGTGTTTATGCTGCACCACAAGGTGACCATGGTGATGCTGCTGGTGTGCTCGACGGTCGTGACGTCGTACCAGTACATCGGGACTCCGATCAGTTGCGTCGGCGACAACGGGCACTACGCGGGAATAATGAACAGCTTCTGTTGGATAACGTCAACGTTCACCGTGCCGGAACGCGATGGAAGCGAAGGCGAGAATATAGTGCGACAGGGAGTCGGGCACCGGCAGCCCGGAGACCGCGAACCAGACAGATATCACAACTACTATCAATGGGTGTACTTCGCCCTGTTCTTCCAGGCGGCGATGTTCTACGTTCCCCGGTACCTGTGGAAGACGCTGGAAGGTGGCCGGATGCGCAGTCTCGTCGAAAATCTCGACTATCCGCCGACCAGCGTGGAGCACGTGGGCACGATTGTCAAGTACTTCCGGACATACATGCACGCGCAAAACTCGTACGCCGTGAAGTTTTTCCTGTGCGAAGTGCTCAATCTGGTCAACGTGCTGGGCCAGATGTATTTCATGGACCTGTTCCTCGGCGGCGAGTTCCGCACGTACGGATGGGACGTTTTCACTGGCACCGACGACGACGGTGGCCAATCCCGTTCCCACGGGATAATGGATCGCGTGTTTCCGAAACTAACCAAATGCACGTTCAATATATACGGGCCTTCGGGGAGTATTCAGAACCTAGACGTCATGTGCGTCTTAGCCGCCAACATCGTCAACCAAACGATATACGCAGGACTGTGGTTTTGGTTCATACTGGTCGCCGTGGTAACGTTACTTCAGTTGAGCTACTCGGTTTTAGTGTTTATTTCGCTTCGCGTGCGAACAATTATGCTAACGTGCAGAATCAACAATAAGGTAACGCGAGCCGAAATCCAAGCGATCACTAAACATCTACGTATCGGCGACTGGTTCGTCCTGTATCAAGTGTCCAAGAACGTCAATCGGCAGGTGTTCGAGCTACTCGTCTCTGAGTTGAACGCCGAGGTGGACCGTATCGTAGCGGACGACGACAAAGAGAAGGTGGCCAGCGCTCCTGACAACAAAGAGAAGGTGGCCAGCGCTCCCGACAACAAAGAGAAGGTGGACAGCACTCCCGACACTATCAACAGTCCGTAAATTGCAATCGTCATTTTCCATTTATTATTATTGATATTACTTCGTATTTTTATTTTATTATAATTTAAACGTTAGGTTAAAAATCGTCGTCAAAGATGATGACAATAATATTATTTCTATAGGTGTTACTGTAATGTATGTCCCCTTAACAAACAATTTGATAAGCGTTTGCGTAAAATTATGTCCGGAATCAATTATAACATACAATATTCGGTTTGTTTTTATATAAATTTTATCGTATTTTACATGTTTACAATATTTTTCAAATTCAAAAACACATTACATGTATCTCGTATGTCGTTATGAATTGTAATACCTATCATGTTCTGCATATTATTATCCAATTTACTTACTTTACTAGTATGTTATAATATTTTTTCAACTTATTTATAGTTTCAGTAATGTTCATAATTGTTATTTTATGCTCAATTATTTTTTATTTCCTTTTTATAATTGAAGGGCACGGTGCAATAACCAGATACGTCCAATTTGTCAAATTTTTCAGGACATGTAAAAAACTGTCTATATAATTGAAAAATAAATAGAAAATTAAAACGTGATATTCTATATTATGACCCATTATATTACCCCGATTCCATTGGGATACATACTATATTTATATCTATTTAAAAAAATTAAAAAATTATGATAACTTTTATTTTCAGTGGTTGCAATAACCAGTTTTAATTCAATTTTAGTAATGGACATAACTGGTTATTACAACCAACTTATTAACAAAATATTTTATGGTATTCAATAGTCACCCATCATTACTGTATTAAATGATAAATAATAATTATATTATTTATTAATGTATAAATATATATTTTTATATTATTCAGTTACGTTGTAGGTATTTTCCAAGGATATAATCTCTAGTTTAATATACATAAATTAAAAATTTTGGACGTATCTGGTTATTGCATCGTGCTCTTCAATTATTATATTATTATTAATCTATTTAGTGTTAGTAACTGTTTTATTTGAAACAAAAAAAAATATAAAAATTTCCTAAAATCCAAAATCACTAGTGTTGTCTTTCGTTTTGGTTTTATCCTATAGTCATATTATACAAACACACTACAAAAAATATCATTTAATTGTAAGGTTATTTCCTTATTGGAGTTAAATAATACAGTGTAAGTGTTATTTTAATGGTATTTTAAAGAACTGAACAACAAATTTATTAAACACTTTAATATCTAGTGATATTCACAAAACAAAATTCAGGTGTTTATATACTGTTTAAACTTGAAGAATAGAATGGAGACTATCATCAAGAAAAACTATAAATTAACTAAAAAAAGTAAAAACCACAAACAATATGGTGCCTACTTTGGTAACTGGTAAGGCTGGATGTTAACAAGTTAAAAAGTTATGTTACTTGTAACTAAGTTATATAACGAGTTACTTTTTCAACTTTTAACTTAACAAGTTAAATTTATTGTAAATTACCAAGTTATTTTTTATTTATAAAATCAATTATTCTATAGCCCGTACTTATTTTATATTTCCTATTAGTGTTAAGATTTATGAATATAATTGCTGTAAATAAAATATCTAAACCTATCAGTATAGACATTGAGGTATAGAATATTATTTTAAAAATTAACGGTTTTCTTATTATTTAACAGTATAGTAGAAATATATATATAATTTATTAAAGTTATTTTATAATAATATAATATAACGTTAATTATATACTGATCATAAAATTGGAAATAGAAGTCATTGAACAATAAAATATATTATTAGTAAATAGGTACATGCACAAAGCACACAAACATTCGAAACATCACTGGTTTATTGCACCGAAAGTTGCTAAACTATCTTGTACTGATGTGACAAATTGTTCGCCTCTCAAACTTAACGAGTTAAAATATTATTTAACTTGCCCAACCTTGGTAACTGGTAAGTGGTAAGTAATATAAATGATAATGTCATAATTAGCATAACATAAAATACTGTGTACTTGGATATATGTTCGGATAATATTTTATAGTTATTTTTTAACACATTAACTCTGTTATAATAATTTTATCTTTATCTTATAGGTATTTAAAATCTTACCTTTTAGTTAATTTAATAACATTATTCATTAATATCTATGTAAGACTTTTTTTTATTACTATGATCATTATTAAATGAATAAATTATTACTGATTGTCCAGTATAATTTTCTTATTTAATTATTATAATCATCAAATTAATAAATAATAAGTAATTTGTTCTTATTTTAATATACCCTGTTTTAACTTTTCTTTTTTGTCTAAATCAGTAAGCTACTATCAACTTGTTCATTATCACTATATAAATAATATTAATTAAATCTTTCAATTTAACTGATAGTTTATGTATATTTTTATGTTTTAGTATTCATCTATAATATACATTCAAAATAATTAATATTGATAACAATAAATTTGTATTATTATTTCTTTACAGGTGTATTTTGCACATAGACAATGAGTTCAGTGCCCCAGCTTGTTTAAGTTATTTGGAAGTTGATACTTTGGAGTTTATCACATGCTAAATTAATGTATATACAAGTAAATGAAAAAACTCATTAACAAGTATGTTATCTACATTTAATTATACAGAAATAAAATTGTTTATATACTGATT